>WAAG01086832.1:3263-51485 GCA_013390105.1 Tichodroma muraria | reverse complement strand
AAGCCAGGGGTAAGCCTCCTGGAAAACGGGCAGCAGGGCTCTGTGGTAGTCACTGTCATAACACCAGGAGCCCCATGCCTGTGCAGCTGTTGCAGACCTAAGGGATAGTATGGTGTACTTATCTGTCAGATTATTCCCTACATCAAGAAAATTAGGGCATTCCTCTTTTTGCCCTGTTACCTGTAATTTTTGTCTAGCCTGGGATCAGAAAAGTGTGCATGTGAGGGCAGTGAGGAGGTTCTGCTGACCTGTGGCAGGCGCAGTTTAAATTACTTCAGCTGTCTTAGATGCAAATTCTTAAATTAGGCTTTGTTCCCCTCTGCTACATGTGGTTTGTAGTGGCTGTGAAGAGGCCACTTTCCATGCTTAACTGTCCTTCTGGAAAGGAATAACTTGTTCAAGGCTGCAAGAATTGTCCAAAAGATCAGTTATTTATTCCTAAGTAAATTGCTGTGAATTAAAAGGGAAAAGTCGGTAAGATTAATAGTCTTAATTACCCACTCTAATTAATAACCACAGGGAAGTTTTCCCTAGCTACTTGCACAGAATTTGCTTTCAAAGTACAGAAGATCTCCCCATAATGCTAATTGGTTATGAGTTTATGCATCTAGAGTTGCTCATCCTTGGACCTATAATGAGGTTGCATCTGTGTTTGAAAAGTGGAGCAAGCACTTCCTTTTTTTAGTAGAACCACATAAAGCTGATGAATGGTAAGTGATTTGCTTATGAAAAATATCCTGAAGTATGACAACTGACAAACAAAACTTTCTGTTCTCAAGTCCTGTGGAGAAATCTGAGAAGCAATGAATGCATGCTTTTGTTCATGACAATGTATTAAAAAAGGAAGCTGCTGAATACCAAGAACAATTTTCTCCTGAAGAGATACAGAGAAGGCTGACAAATGCCAATGGATTCTTCTGTTATAATGAGATGAGGAGAAAGCTAACAGCTACAGTGTAGATGGCTTGCACTATGCTTATTAAAATTTATGGAGGAGAAACTAATTGTTCATTTGCAGAGACTCAGTCAATGGGCCAAAGATATTTGCATGATTATGAATATTCTTGAGCATGTAGTGTTAGCATACACTTCTTGGTTAGGCTAAGGATCTTGCCTGGCTGTTTGTTTGCCAAAAAAAGGGATGCAATTGTTTTTGCTTTTGGTTGTGCAGAGGTGTTCCAGGAAAGTAAGCCTTTTTAAAAAAGTAAAAGCTTTACTTTAAAAAGTAAAGCCTTTTTACTAACAGATATTGCTTGCTGCTTGACTGAGTTAGAGCAGTATGAAAGCACAATAATGTTGAAGAGTTAGAAGCCTGAATTAGAGCAAACTAGATGATTTATACTTACTATACTCCATGATTTATGCGGCTTTGTTTAACCAATACTGTTAAGATAGTTTGACGAGCATGGAAAGGGATGGAAAAAGATTTTCCAGAAATGGTTAGAATTGTTCATTGCTGTGGGTTTGACAATGAAAAATCCTCCACGAATCTCTGGTATTAAAGTCACTGCAGTCTATAGCACAGATGTGTCAGATGAGAAACAAGGATTGCTGAAGATGAAAGGGCAGGATAGGAAGCTGAGTCCTGCCTGTAGTGCCCCTTCATCCCTTGGAGCAGACTAGATTTGACTTCTCTGGTCCACAGTAGATCTGTGACTTCAGGGAAGGCATTAAGTGATTTAAGAGTTCAGGCTTATCTCTTTCTGGGTAGCATTTACTTCTTTACTCTGGGGTTTCTGCTAGAAGACTTTTATTTCTTGGATGCTCACGACTTATTTGGTACTAGGAAGGAGGATATTGGTTCTACTCTGCTCACTCTGTGTTTTGTATTCTGGGAGGGGGCTCCTTGTCACCAGTGTGGATTCTGGAGGGAGGGTGGGAGGCTGATTTCACTGCAGTCAGCAGCAGATGGACCGAGGGGGGCTGGCAGAGCAAGAGGCAGCCAGAGGAAGAAAGCAGAATAAAGACAAGGGTATTAGTTAGGGGAGAAGAAACAGAGTTGTGCCAGCAGCCTAGCCCAAGAGGATGTAGAGCGCAGAAGTCAAAACAGAAATTTTTTTTGCTGATCAGTCTCTCAGTGGCAGATTTGAGCTGTTAGAGGTACTGCTTGCTCTGATAAAACATCCTGTTAGCACTTGCTGTTAAGGAGAAGCTCTCGTAGCTAAAAAGTGTTAACTGAGGAGAGCAGCACTGCAGCATTTAAGCTCTTTCAGGCAGAGAAAAGACAGGGAATTTTTCTTAATTTATGTCTTGACACATTTAAGATACTATATTAATTTTTGTTTGAGTTAAAGCAAATAGGGAACACTTGGATCACTCCATAGTTCAGCTACACTTTCCTGGTCATTTCCAAATTATTCAAGACACGTATAAGACTTTAGAAGTGAAAAGGAGAGTGGAAAATGACATAAAATTTTCTTCTAAAAGCAAAGGTTAATTTTGTCTCTTGGTCTGTATTCTTGCCTTGTTAACTCAGAATGATCATTTTCCAGAATAAAGGATCTTTGCCATCATCTTTGATCCAGGGCTTGCATCCTTCTTGTTTCAGATAGCCACTCATGCTGTGCAGCCAGGAGAGGGATGTGTCTTGTGTTGTGACTCAGCTGTCTGATGATGCAGCAGCGTATACTATTCAGATGTAAAATCTGCAAGAACAATAGTTATAATAGTGTTTGATCACAATTTGGTCATAAAATATGGATTGCATAACTAAAACAAGTAGATCACAGCTCTGCTTTTCAGACTGAGACTCAGTTGCTCTTAAATGCACAATGGCTTGACATAAGTATCTGCATGTCTTTTTCTTTTTTGTTAAAAATGAGTTCATTTTTATAAGGCAGAGCCCATCCCTTCCTCCACCCTCTTAATGCCAACTTTTAAGTCCCCCAAATATGGACTCTGGGAAGGTCCTGCAATGTGACTGTCTTCTCCATCCTAATTTTTGACTGTCTTTGCCATCCTAATGCCTCCTTTTGGCTGTGCCATAGGGACACTCATGAGGGGACTCCTTACTGGCGCCAGCTCCCTCTGATGCTTTGAGCTTGGGAGGAGACGGATTCGTGTCCTTCAGTGGGAGAGGAAGATGGCCTGGTGTCAGTGCACTGCCCTGGCCTGTTCAGAGCAGCTATAGCTCTTGGAGGCTCCAAGGTGACGTTTGCCACATGCAGGAGCCGTATTCGAACAGACGTTTCTCCGAGCACGTTTTGGATGGTGCTTTCAGCCCTTCTGTCCCACCACTTTTTGGCTGCAGCACAACAGCCCTGAGTCACAAGCCTAAGAATTTAGGCTAAGGTGACTTCTTGTAAGAAAATCAGCAGGCAGCCTCCCATCCTGCCAAATCATGTGCCTCCCTAACAGTCCCCAGGGGCATCATCTTTTCCTAAAAGCATGCGTTTCACTTGTTTCTCTTTCATAGATACTGAAGAGGATATTTCTGTGCAGAGTTCTTATGCATAATTCAACTTCCAGTGTTGGTTTAGAAGCTGCCTTTAAATCTGAAGGCAAAAGGGTTTCTTTTTCTTTGCCCCACCTGCGAGGAGAATTTAATTTTCCTCTAGAAGAAACTGCGTCCACTGAATCAGGGTCACTCCTGCCTTATTATTCTCCCATCCATGTCTCTGCAAAAACACATAAGGAGAGCTGCATTAGGAGAAGCCTGTAATCCAAGTCCCATCACGGAAATCTTCAGCGAGTCAGTCTCATTCTAGGCAGCTCCTGGTATTTGGCCACTTATTTCCTTTATTCTTCCTCCTGAAATAACACATAATGGATGCACCTGTCCAGTCATGCAGAGAAAATGAGGGCACTGCTTGTAAGTTAAGTAATGATTCTCTCACCCTAAATGCTTCCCCCAGAGCTTTGGTCCCCGCATGTAGTGGTACATTATTTTTTTTCTCTCTCTCTCTTTTAAAGCAAGACTCAATTTAATTCTCTCTGAAGTGTCAACTGCTGTGATTGCTTTATTACAAAATCTTATGCCACTCATAGCTTATCAGATTTTAAATTACCATATAAATCTACATAGTTTGACAATACAAGAAACATCTAATCTCATTTTCAAAGTTAGATAAGAAACAATCAACACTTTAGAATGAAAGTGATACCCCTAAGCTAGAAAACAGCAACCTAACAAAATTATCTACACTAATCATCATTAACTATAATAACACTTGCAAAACAAAAAGCACTGGTATAATTAATTGCAACACCTAGTGGGTGAAAAGGACCAGACAAAAACCAAAGTCCTTGGATTATGTTTGATGATTCTACAACATGGTAATATGAGGGTTTCCTAATTATATATGCTAATGTTGCTGAAGTTTTAGCAGAGTATTTGTAGCATACTGCATGTAATATAATGTAGTAGGCACAGCACAACCTCTGTGAATTTGAACTCCCAAAGTGGAGGAAAAAAAAAACTAAGCCAGCAATGAGGCTTGGCTGAAAATCTGTCTACAATTACCTCATGGTCAGCAAAAAAGCAAACCTGCTGCAAGACCTGGGAGTAATGCTTAATTAATATGTGGGAAGATGATGGTTTGGAGGAAACTTTTTCCTGCCTTGGGAGGGGAGCTTTGGCAGGAGCCAAACAGGGAATACTGTACCAAAGAAACAAATCAGGAAGCCTTGTTTTGAATTTTATTAGTTGTTTGAAAGCCAGCTCTCAGAAGTCCCATTACTGAGAAAGGAGTGGGTCTAGTCGAGAACGGGAACAGAGATAAACAGGCCTGAGGCAAGAGCAGCCAAGATGTCACACAGTAAACATGACTTGGGCCGTGTGGACTCGTGTCTTAGAAGTGGGGTCTCTGAGGACTGGGAGGTACACAGAGCAAAGAAGTGGTTGCCTAGTGAAACTTGACCTCCTGTGATCCCAGCAGGGCTGCACAGGTGCAGCTTCTGCGGCACCACCTGCCCAGTGGCATCAGTTTTCCGCTGCCTTAAGCGCTCGCTCGTAGCCGTGGTGCTCGGGGAGCATTTCTGGCTGCTTTTCTATTAACTCCTGTTCTGAACACACACCGAGGAGATTGCTGTGCTTCCTCAACTGCTTTTGGGGGTTTGCCCACCTTGGTTCTGATTCTCAAACATTCAGCATGTGTCTTGGCCTGCAAACCTTTCTTTTGGTAAAAGGACTGTTCAGCTGCGTGAGTAGCAATTGAAATGGGTGATTGAAGCTTAAAATAATGTGGCTTGGCCCAATACACATGAAATGAAGTACAGCTAAGCTGAAAGAGATAGGACTTCTGAGGAGAGCCGGTAGTGCTGCCCATCAACTGTATGGATGTCTTTGCTCTAGAAAAACCTGTCTTCACCTGCATATAACTTCTGGTTTTAGGAGTTATACAAAAGGTTTCTAAGACCTGCATCTGCTTTAGTGTGATGAATGTGTGTGACTGTATTTAAAAATTTCAGATGGTCTATATTTTGCTGAGAAAGGAAAAACATTGTTTTTTCTCTGACTAAGTTAAAGATGAGAGCCTGGCTGAGAAGCTGCAAAGCCCTATGATAAGAGGAATAAACCTTCTGGACTTACTCAGGGGAGATTTCTGAATTCTGTGGCTGATGCTCCAGACAAGATCAGTTTATGGTCAGATGTCTGCCTCTTGAGACCCGGGAGCTGAATCTGCAGCCTGTTGCACTGGGGGCTGGTTGCTCCCAGTTAACTGCATGGGAGGGGAACTGGAAATGGGAATGCCAGGTCCTCATGCTTCAGGCTTGGCTGATTAGAGTGACTGTGCTACACAAAATCAACTTGTTTTCATCTTTTCCCACCTCTGCCTCCTGGAGCTGCATGTGGGACATGAAAAGCCAGACAGCCACTGCCCACAGAAGGGAGAGGGAGGGAAAGAAGGGGAATGGCCAGTCATGCCTGACAGAAGCTGTCAACTCTCACCTCTCTGCTCTCCTCCACTGGCACCTGCAAAGCCCGTGGGCAAGCACTGCTCCCTGCCCTGCTGGCTGCTGTCAGGGAAGGTGGGAGAGATCCCTATGCCATCCCCACTGGCCAAAGCCTCTGTGGGGTTGGGAGGTTTTGCCAGGCCCTGGCGTGGCTTTTGCCTGTACAAAAAATGTCACCAACCAGTTTTGAAAAAGTGCTCATAAGGGTGGCATGGTCAAGCCTCCAAAGCTAATTGGGAAAAAAAACCCATCTTTTCCTGATTGCCACAACATGCAGTGAAGTCCCCAGTGGCTCTGAACTCATTTGGCTCTACTGCTTTATTGGAGATGTGCTGGTTCATCCAGGCAGATGAGCTCACTCAGATGTAGATAGTGTCCAAGTTTCAAATTGCTAGGTTTGTAAACAATTGGGGAAAACAGGTACTTACAGTGGGGAACACTTAAAATCAGTTTTAATTGCAAGAACTTAGAACCTATGCTCTGCATTTTAGCCATTTGTTTTGTCTGTTGTTTCCCAGTGTTTCCAAATCTGTTTCCTTTTGATAGGATGTATTTCATAAAGACAGGCATAGTTACCCTAAAGTCTCTTAGACATGAATTCTAATAAGTCTTCTGCTGTACCTTTTTTTATTTCTCAAAAATAAGGAGAATTCTCTCCTTCCCCCCCCCCCCTTACTGTTCCCTTTTTTTCCCCTCTCTCCTTATAGTGGAAATTCTGTGTATAAATTGCTGTTTTACAAAAGTAATTCTGGCTGACTCCATCCATTTTTTCACTTATGATTATGCACTGTGTTTGAAAATGCAAACCTACTACAAAGAGAACAGGAAGCTGAGCACTTTTTACTTTGATGTTAGTTCTGCTTTTTGGAAAACTTGCAGAACATGAGCCCAATCTGTCTAGCATGCAAAATTCAGTGTGATATGTGTATAAATTTGTATAACATTTCTACTGAAACCTAGTAGAACTTACGAGCTGCAAACTGGTTGGCCTGGTCTTATCTCTAAATATCTATGTTGATTAAACATTCGGAGATGAAAAGTAAAAGAGGTAAAATATATAGAGAGATGTCTAATAGAAATAATAAGTTATTAAAAAGTGATGGTTTCAACCGAATAAAGTGGGATAAGATCCTGTTTTGAAATAAGTATGTGACATGTCTGCTACTTGGCATCTGATGAATGTTTCATTTGCATCTTGTTCACTATCTCTCTGGTCATCGTGAATCATTGGATTTTTTTGTTGGTGGTGTTCTTGGGTTGTTGCTTTTTGTCTCGCTTTCTGACTAGCTCAGATGGCCAGCCTTGGAATTCAAGAGGGGAAGAAAATCAAGGATATGTATTGCTCTAGTCGATTCTATTCTATATTGTGACAGATTTTCTTTCTGATATTCATTTTCTTTCTGACACCTTGTAAGATTACTGTAACTTATTTTTAGCCTGAGAAATTGAATGAAAAGTTGAGGCCACTGTGTGAAGTAGCTCTGCTTTTTCACTGACAGTAGGTGGAGGAGGCACTTCCTATCATGTAAAAAATGTAAGTTGCCTCTACTGCTCAGCCACTTTTCAGCTTGTTGGTCCCCAGCCTTTGCTGCTGACTTGGAGTTTTCTTCCAGGTGCAGAAGTTTCCTTATGTCCTTGTTAAACTTCCTGAGTCTTCCTGTTGGCCAGTCTCCTTGTTATCCAAATCATGGGTGAGAATATTTAACACTGTCACCTCAGAAGTCAGCAAAGATCAAAGGATGGCAGAAGGGTCCTTGCAAACTGGCTCTGAAAACAAGCCTGTGAAGAACCTTTCTGAAAAAAAGCATCTGCTCTGTCTGGTACTACCTGAGCAAAGAAACTGCCCCATTACTTGAGCCTATTTTGCTGCTTAGGCAGGGAAACCTCTGTTCTCATATGAAGCACAACACAAAACCCCAAAGCAGTCAAGCCCCAATTTCCACAAGCCTTTTTTCCTCCAGTCTCTTCCTGGGCTTTATGGGTCTGAATGAGCCATTCTTTAATTTTCTTTCCCCACTATTCTTTCTGTACATCCCCTCCTGCTTCCCTTCTTCTCTTTGTTGTTGCTGGTTTTGCTTTTTGTTTTTTGTTTGAGATCAGTGCGTGGAGTGTGTTGTTCTGTGCTGCTCAGGTGAGGTGGGACCAAAGTGCTTTTATATCAGCAATCATCTGCATCCCCGGCAGGGAAGATGCCTGGGTTGCTCTGTTAATGTGTTCTTGCTGTTCTCAGTTACCAAAGAACCTGTCAGGGGTCATTGAGGTCGTGGGCACTAACCAGGGTTGTTCCCAACACGAGGAAGGGAAGGCAAGTGAAAGTAATATCTCAGGTTAGGTGGATGAAGAGGTGCTTATCACTCTCTTGGTGGTTTTCTGGTGGTTTTTTCCCCCTTATTAGTTCATTCTGTTTTAGAAAGATCCCTTAAATACCTAAAATGAAGGTAACTGTGGTGTAATTCATACTCAAGCAATAGCAAAAAAAAAGGTTTAAGTTTTGGTATTTTTTTGTTTCTCTGAGTATTGTTTTCTTTGTTTAGATTTTCTGGTTTGCATTTTTTCTTTTTTAATTTTCCGTACAGGTTCCAGCATTTCATTTCATCTCTTTTAAACCTAAAAATGTGACTTTTCAAATCATAGCAATACACTTAATTGCAGATTCTTTTCCACAAACTGAGGCTATCAGCCTGAATTGTAATTACAAGATCAGTGTACCTCCAGAATACCTGTGTAATCAAGAATAAATTTCAAACTACAGATGACTTATTCTCATCTTACCACAGAAATTTTTATTTGAAGTTGGGCTTGTGTATTTTTTGTTATAGTGTGTAACATAATGTATAGTATGGAAAAATATACTTTGATGGGTTTATTTTTTTAGTGGAATTATGGGTTAGGGAACTCCTGTTTCTACTTTTCACGCAGCTGCAATTAGTACCGGGTACAATGCTACTTTTTTTCCTGCAATATATATTTTTTTAACTATAATTCTTTTCAAGATTGACTTTTATTTTACAGTTTTTTTTCTAGTTATGCAGAGGTGTTTCAGATTAGTGACTGCATGCTCGATTTAACCAAATTCTGACTATCTCTGATATGGTCAAAGCAGGTGGAATTTTGTTTGTGGAATTCTGTCCCTGATTTCATTAAAAGTTTGGCAGAAAACAATGCAAATAAGCCCACTACTGTTGTTCCATAGGTTTGCCTTTTCTTTTTGCTCTTGGAGGATATTCTGATTATTGATATTTATACCATTAAACGAGAGACAATTTCATTTTGATGTTTGAAAAACTTCTCTGTTTTCTTTGTAGTCAGTTTCTTTTTTCTTTTCTTTATAAACTGTTGGAAATGCAGTTTGTCTTTTAGCACATCTCTTTTCTCTCTGACTTCATGGAGTCCTAGGAGGGCTTGGGTCGGAAGGGACCTCCAAGCAAAGTGCCAGTGAGGGAGGTCTCACATTGACTCCAGCTGTGACTTATTGATCGCTTTTAAAGATTATATGCCATGGCTGTGCAGAAAGCAAAAACGTTTTTATGCTTCTACCCTAACATCTGTTTCTAGAAATTGAGGGACAAACCCTTGCTACGGTTAGCCTTGCTGCATGATTGGGTTTGGCTTGCTGTTCTGAGGGAAGAATGGCAATGGCCAAGTGGTCTCATTCCTCTGCAAAAGAAAATGCCTGACTAATATTTTGCAGCTTGCAGGGTCTTTCAGGTGAGACACTGCCAGGCTTTTCTGCCAGCACTAATGCAACTGGAGCTTTTTTTCCCAGCATGGGAAGGTGAATGGAAATTCAAGCACATATTTCTACTGATTAGGAAAGGGAGATTCTGCGTGCTGAATGTACCAATTTTCCCTTTTTGCCTGGTGAGATGACAACTGCCACGTTTGCTCTTGGAGCTGATTTTGAATAATAAGACTTCATGCTTTTTTTTCACCTGAAGGTTAAATGTTAATGTGCTCGATATGGGACTGTACCTTGAAGTCATTTGTAAGCTGAATACAAGCTCCAAACCTATTGCTTGTTATGAATCACTCTGCCCATATCTAAAGACTTATCAAGAATTATGTCAACTATTTTGATGTTAAGGTTTAAGCTAAGCCTCTAAGATTTGACTTAATGCAATTTTAGGCCTCCTTTTGTATTAAAAGTAACAGAAAAGAGGAAGATCTCAAAGGATCTGTGACATGACAAACAATATCAGTTTTTCCGGAGTCATTATCATTTCTCATGTCATTGCAAACAAATAAGGAGCCTTTAATCCAAGGACAAACATCATGTAACACTTTTATCTGTCATCTTAATATACATTTTCATATTTAAAAGTATCACTCAGCATTAGCAAGCTATTTCACTGCATGCTAAAATAATTGTCAAAAAGTCATCAGGGCATACATTAACTGGCTGTGAAGTCTCATTGCTTTAATTTTGGTTAAATTAATTTGTTATTAAGTTAATATTTCTATTTGTAGTGAGTTATTGATTTCTCTTGTTGTGTTATTTTAAGGGAGATGTACCTGTACAGGTGACTTATAACAGTGTATGTTATGTAATACAACAGATAAAAAACTTCAAGACAAAAATAAAATGAAATTGAGACAGAAGTTTTAATCACAGATTGAACAAAGGAGGAAAAAAGAGTTTTTTTCTGTGGAGATAAAATTTGCTATTGCATTTGATGTTTCCCCTTACTGTGCAAATAAGCATAAGAAAATTGTTTTCTGCTTTCAAAATAAGGCAAAGATACATGTTTGATAATCTCTTTAGCTCCTTTTGGCATCTCAGTAATGACCCCAGATTCACAGCTTGAGGGATATAGTGTTTCCTTATACTAAATAACATCCAGGGTCAAGAAATCAAAGACCATATCTGTCCATCTCAGCTCGAGAGAGCAGTGATGGAGTTGATGTTGAGCAAAAAATAGCAGCATTTTAGGGGTAGCCTGAAATACTGTGTGACTAAGAAGGTCCAGAAGTCACTGTGATCTAGACAATCCTCTGAATCATTGCCCATACTGCTCATTTGGAAGGGGCAAGAATTTACTCTTACCCTAGTGAAATAAATGACAAACTTTTTTTCCCCAACTCTTCTTTGCTCAGCTTCTTTCACCAGTGAGTTGGAGGAGGGATGCAAAGGGGATAGTCAGCAAGTATTCTTTTCTCTTCTAAAACATGCTGATAAGCCAGGTAGCTTGAGGTTGATTTCCCTTGTGTGACTTTACAACCTGAGACAGAATAGAGTCTGACTAAAGCTGTTCTCAAGAACAGAAATTATTTACTCTGCTTTTTCCAAAAACAAGCAGAGCTGAGAATGCTCAGTGGATTATCTTTTTTCCTACAGATTTTATTTGTTGGGTTCTGGGTTTTTTTTCCTCAGTTAAAGAGAAAACTGCCTTCTACATCTATACACTGCTGTTTCTCCTCTAGGAAATGGAGTATAAAGATATCCATCATAGTACTTTCACCATTTTCAAGTCACTGCTTCAACCATCTAAATTCCTATTCATTGCAGCTGGGGAGCTGGTGTTTCTGTTCTTGGACCTTAGTGAGCAGATGACATTTACTGTCACACAAACAACTTCATATCAGTGCAGTAATTTTTAGCCTAAACACTTTTAATTAGTAAAAAGAGTCCTGGACCACAGGTACACTCCACCAGTTTATTTTTCACTATCTGCTTTTAAAAAAGGCATATTTTGTCCCTTCCTACTTGTTGGTGTTTGTTGTTTTTTTTTTTTAACATTGTGATATTTAGTTTTGTTCCCACTCAGTCTCCCAAATACTGTCTTTTTCTTCCAGTATTAATTTTGTGAAAACCAGAAAAAATGGGATGAAATAAGGAGCAGTCTTTGACACTTTGAAACATTTTCATGATCTGTTGGCATTCATTTTCTTCTTCTGAGTCTCTCACCCTTTTTTTCTTCAAAAGCCTTATTCCCACCCACATTTTCTCCTTATCCTCACTCAGTTTATCCTTTGCTCTTTACCTCGCAAGTCTTGGGTATTCTTTCCACTCACTGTCCTTCCCTTGTTGTCAATCTCTTTTTCACCTTTTCTTTCCCTTGGGATTTTCCTCTTGCTCATCGCAGTTCTGCTCCCCCTGTTCCCACATGGACGATGACCTGAAGGGTGGATCTGCAGCCACCAGCCCCCACAAGGAGTTCTGTGAGTGCTCAGAGGTGAAGGGAGAGGGAGAGCAGGCACCTGCAGGGCTCTCTGCGGCTCCCTCGCAGCTCCTGAGTGTAGCATCACTTCAGCAGCTAAAGTGGGAAGAAAGGGTTGCTTGGTTCATCCCACAGCTTCTATTTCCTTCCCGTGCCCCTTCTTTTCTCTTCCCAGCCAGCAGGAGTAGGTATTGGTGCCCCTGAAGCAGAAAAGGGCATGTGGGCAGAGGAAAGAATTTCTTTTCCCCTCAACTTGACTCCTTGTTGTAATATTTAGGCTCTTAATATATTTTTTTCTGTAATTATCAGTGTGCAATTCCTGTGGAGAGGGAGAAGACCTGTGAAAACGTTATTTTTTACTTCCCTGGGTGCGGTTTGTCCTTTATTGATCTTATACAGTAACATGAATATATGATGCAACATGGGGAATAATGCTTCAGACAAACACAAAAATGATTTCCCTTTGTTAGATTCTTGGCTGAGAACTGGCTGTCTGAGGAGAATGAGCCACTCTTTCACTTATAAGTGGGTGCCTCCAGCTGCACAGGAAAGGAACCTGTGCTATATTAATTCTCCACAAAGATAAAGCGCCTCACTCTTGAAGAGCCTTTATGATTGTTTAAAAGTGGTTTGGCATTCTGAAAAAAAAAAAAAAGGCAACAAAGAAGAAGCCTGATCCCCAAAGCAGTGAAAGATTAATACATTTGAAGGGAATGATGGAATGTAAAAGGAAGGAAAATAGGAGTTAAGTTTTGCTTGTTGCCAAACTGTGCAGTATGTAGATAGTTTAAGTACCTTAACACGGAGTTTTGTGTTCCCTGCTCTCCCTGTCCCTGGAGAACTAGAGTGTTACTCTACTAAAAAATAAAGTGAAATTTAAACTAAATGCCAATTCTAATTAACCACTGAGTTTTGCTGTTGACTTTCATGGTAGCAGAATGTCAGTCCATGTGCTTCATCACAGGAGCAGACCTTCCAGAGCTCTGCAGAGAATAGGGGGAAGAGACGTTTTACGGAATAGAGAAAAAGACCACATAGTTTCTAGTCAAGGTTGGGAACCATTCTTGGGGGGCTTTCCCAGCACAGAGCGGCTGATATTTCCCAGCACAGACCCAGATATTCCCAGATAATATTCCCAGACATTCACCTTGGGAAAGTCCCTGCTGGCCAATAGGATCCGGGAGGATTTAGTCTCTTCCAGGTGACATTTTTCAGTATCCTCATAGATGTAAGAGTAACATCCCTATGCTGGGCAAGGTAGACTTGGAGGTCTAACAAAACAACCAAAATTTTCCCTGGGAATGTTTTGATGAGTTGGGTCATGACTGTGGGGCATCAGGCATCTCACCTGGGACCAAGATCCTCAGTGTGAGACACTGAATGGTGATGGATCTCACCTGTTCCTGCTGAATTCTGAGGGGGGTTGTTTTAAAGAGAAAACCCATGAAACAAAAAGTATCATTTGCCATAGCTGTATGCACTGCTTCAAGCACTGCACAGGCAAAGAGAGACAACAGCAGAGCCAAGCACCATATCTGCTAAAATACAGCCTGCTGCAGAATTTTGTGTCCTGTTGTTGACTCAGACTGTGCTCCAATAAATCAAATCTGGCACTTTTTTGTGAGAGTTGAATTTTGCTTTGGGAAGGATGAGTTTTTTACAGCTTTTAAAATACTCTGTAGTGTGATTCTTTGAGGGAAGGAGGAGGGGAGAGTAAGGGCATCATGCAAACCTCAGTCCTGAGGCTGAGAGTAATGATACTGAATAAATCCTAAACTCTTTAAAACGATCAATGGGTATGAGAATGCTTGGTCTGAAATTACATGCCTAAATGTATGATCCCACATCTGTGAAAATGGAGGTATCTAGCTAAGTGAAATGTCCTGTCTTGTACCATTTATTTTTCCTGCCTCAAGAATAGACTGAAATAGAAAGAAGAACCACACAGGTGTTGTCCATTTCTTTTATTTCTGTAACAAAAGACCTGATGAAATACATCTCTCTCGAAAGAAACAAGATGAAGCAAAGATGAGCATGGTCTTTCTGTTCCACAAATTACATCTCTCCTGTACCTCTTCTGTTCAATAACTGGTCCTAGAACCATCTGCCTTCTGTATTTGAGCAGTTTTAGTATTTTTAGTCACACTCAGAATCAAAAATTTGAAATAGAGAAACCTACTGAAGGCTGAGTAAGCCAAGGCCAGTTCTCACCACCTTGAGAAACAGAAGCATTCACCAATGTTTTACTTGAATTACGTGGAGCAACTTCATGTACAACCTTATGAATTCTCTATTTCTGTTTTCAGAGTTTCCATGTTCAGGTTCTCAAAACTGTCATAGGAAAGATTTGCCCTTGTATGAACCTAGCATAGAACACTTTTAAACTCTGGAAAGAAATGCTGTCAGAAAGCACCCTCTTGCCTTTAATTTTTAGTTTTTCCTTTGTGTTTCATGAGCATAGGTTGTAGCACTTGTTCAATGAAAAAGGGCTGCAATTTGAATTGTTCCCAGTAGCACCTGTGTAGGCTGCTGGCTTCAGGAACAAGAGCACAAACCTCTGAATGAAGTCTTCTCACTGTTAGCTCCTGACTTGTCAACAACTGGTGAAGTGAGAGAGAAAATAACATTTACATTTTCTCTCTAATGAGAAATGAAAAGAAGAGGGAGAGCTTGGTTAAGTTTCCATTCAGCATTGACTTCAATGTTTTCACAAGGACAAACTAAGAAAGGCAGGAAGCTGTAGAGGGTAATATATCTAGAGCTGCTTGGGTAGCTGGGAGAGGATTCTGTGGTGCTGAGTTCTGGGGTATAATCCCGTAATTCAGTGGCTCCAGCCCAGTGAGTGTCACACTGCTTTCCTAGAAGCTCATTTACGATCCCAAACAGCTCCTTGCTGTCAGTTCCTATTTGCATTTCTCCTCACCTCTTTTTTTTTTTTTCCTTTCTTCACTGTCTTCCCTGTCACATTTCATCTTAATTTTGATTTCTCATCATCTTTTCTTTAGCTGTTTTACCTTTTTTTTTTTTTTTCCTGCTATCACCCACCTTTTCCACCATAGAGGCTATAGCAAAGCAAACCACCTTCAGCACCAACCCAGTCCACAGCTAAGAGCTTTTGTCATTTCCTCTGTCTCAAAGCAAGCACAGGTTCTTTGCATACTTGCTCTTTCTCATATGCCTAATTTTTGCAGCTAAACCAGGGCTTCTGCTTCCTTCTCACATCAAGTTTCCGACAGGAGATTCTCAGTGATGAAATTGTTATGGGAGTCAATGGAGCCCCATGGCCAGTGAAAGTTCTGGCACTGGCAAAACTGGTAGTGGTTTGTACTAAAGATGGATGTAGGCTATTTCAGCCTGATATTTCTTGATCTCCCTTTTCTGTTTAGTACTTCTACATTCTTGAGGCAGATTAATCTTCATCTCTTTGTCTACAGTTTCTTCAGACTAGACACTCGTTGCAAATTGATTTTAATCTGAGTGTCTCTGGGTTATTATTCATCTTCTAAATAAATGAGTAAAAAATCGTTGGTTGATATTTTTCTGAGCCTGCGACTTAAAACAGGTGTGTGCCACTGTTGTCTTCCATAATTTCCTGCTAGTTTTACACTGTTCCTCTTGAGTAAATTCCATTCCCATCTCCCCACATTAGTCATGTGTAATCTTATCACCATGAAACTTTCCCTTGGTTTGGTCAGTGACCCAGCCATCTACTCCTCCTTGGCAATCCTGTCACTCACTGTTTCAACAAGCAAATGCTTTCAGACAATATATTCTTCTGTCAGAATTTTCCAGTGTTTTTTCCACCACGTCTCACTCAGTGGTTTCACAGATTTTCACATTACCTCATCCCAGTCCAGCTGTCAGCACCTTTGCAGTCCTGCTATTCTTCCATGTCTTTGCATTCCAGCAAATGTTCTGTGCCATAAGATACAACAAGGTACAGCAATAGCAGAAGAATGGAGTTTTTTTGGTTTTTTTTCTCTGATAGAGACATCCCCAATGCAGTATTGCTGTGGGAGTTGATGGGCAGCAACAGAGTGTCTGAATCCTCATGATTCTTTTACTCTGGTAATAATGACTAGCTGAAGAGCTAGTTGCAAGGAGTGGAGATTCTTAGGAGTGCACCATTTTCAGGATCTGTTCCCCAAAAACCTGTATTTCTGTAGTGGGTGGGTAAAAAATTTTCCATGTTATCCAGTAGATAACACCATCATGTAGAACTGACAGTATCATCAGAATACATTTAATTTCCATTAAAAAAACCATTTTGCTACAGTTAAATGGGATTTTTTTGGTTTTGTTCAAGTACTTCTGAAGGTTTTTGGAATTACATTGTTTCAAGTAAATTTTGTGCATAGATTAGTACAATATGTTTTTAGGAATATTGTGTATTTGTAGGTAAACCGAAAGAGTCACCTGTCTATAACATTTAGGGAAGGAGATACTTGGAAAGAGTTTCATGCTGGTGTTACTGATTGTATATTCTATCCACCTTCTAAGAAAATAGTATATATGAGAAATTTGTCCCAACCTGTTAAATTCAGGAATTCTTTAAAAGCATGAACGTGGTATCTGCTCTTGTATGAAAGATACTCCTCATATAGAGAGTCAATTCTAGTTTGTTTGGTTTATTTCTTTAATGTAAAAATTATTTTGAATATATGCTATTAAGATGTTTACCAAGTATGTATCTAGACAACCTCCAGGGGAGGGTGGAGAAAATTTAGAATATTTAGAAGCTGTGAATGTGATATTTTGAATGAGGAAATACGGTGAGTGATTTAGTAGACTGTTTGGCACAGTGTATGTTTATTTTTTTATTTGTTTGTTTTTGTAATTTTGATTTAGTTTTGTTTGCCGGATCTATTGATAGCCAATAGTGGTATGCTCTGGGTGGCTCTGTCTTAGGATTCTGCACACAAGTGCAAAGTACCCCTGAATACCCATTTAGGCAATATCTCTGTGACTGCATGAAATATCCAGAACTGTTTGGTGATTACCACAAGGTAGAATACAGGAGGTTTTAATCAATTAAATAATAAGAAAAATAAGAAATTTCATTGGTTATGAGCCATTTCCTGCAGCAAATAACTTTGCTGTTTGCCTTTGTAAGAAATGAAAATCATTCTCAGGTCAATATGGTCAATGTTTGAAAAATGGTATTTCTTTTTTACTTTTTTTCATAAATATTATTTTTTTATGAAGTGTCTTTTTCTCAGCTAGTAAAGGTCACAGTAGAAGTGGAAAGCCTCATTATAAACAGACCATGACCTAAATTACTCCAGCAAATTCTGTCTTACTCATATCTGACAATAATATATTAATTAAATAATTGGAGCAGTTACCAAAAAATACAACCTCTTAAAAATTTTCCATCATACTTTTTCAGGGTAGCAAAAGGAAATATTGTGACTTTGTAGATTCTTTGAATGGGCAGGGAACTGACTTCAAATCATAGATTATAAGTTTTAAAGGGATTTCAGAATGCCCTGAGGGAAGACAGTGCAGAAAATGACAAGACAAAGTTTGTCTGCATTTCCTGAAAAATGTTTCTCTTGCTTGTTCATAAAAAATTCTGGTGATGGAAAGTGGATTTCCCTGGTTGCAGTTTCAACCTGTCGTTTCTTGTTTGTTTTTTTTTTTCTTTCCTGGACCTGATGGATAAATTATTCCTTCTCTCTCTGCCAAAGCCTGTAATTTACTTGAAGAATTTTTCAGTTAGCAACCCCATTTTTTTAGGCCTGTGCTTGTAGGTTATGAGTCTTAGAGCTCTGATCCTCAGGAATCTCTGCAAGAAACCCACACTTGTTGAGTGATACCCAAAGCTGAACCCATTGCTCCAGCAAAACTGGTGAAATCTGGGGAAGACAGGAACAGTGCAGTTTATGCTGTTGCCTCTAATCCTCCTTCTATGTCCACCTTTTTTGCTAGAGAATGGCATTGTTGATTCATGTTCCTTCTGTGATGCTCTGTAAGACCATGTATTTGGCTGGCNAGAAAGCCATTCTCAAGGGGGATAAAAGCAGCCCTCATCTCTCTCTCTCTCTCCACATGTATATACATATATATGTATATATGCAAAATAACTTCTTGGCATTTCCTGTGACTTCCCCATAAGCAGCATGGAGTCAGTGCATGATTTTCCAGTCTCCCTGTCACAGAAAAGGTCAGAAGACATGTTATATCACCAGATCAAGATACTGGATAGATTTGATAAGAATTGTTCTTCCTAATTCCTCTTGTCCTTGTTCCCTTGCTAGGTCTTAAAAGTTGTTTGATTGTACTGATAGGTTTCCAGGTAGTGGGTTAAGGTGACTGATGTATAATTTCTACCATTTTTTTCTTTTCCACCTCAGAAATATATTTTATATTTGATCTCTTCTAGTTTTCTAGAGTCATGCCATTTCCCAAAGATCCTGAAAGAATAGCCATTAATGGGAAAATTCTTCCAGCTTTCAGTTATTTTAAGTTCCCCAAAATGAAGTTTATCATGCTCATGAGATCTGAAAAAAAAATCATATGTGTCTCTGAGTTGTTTATTCCCTTTTCTAGCATTTTGCTACCAACTTCAATTGTGCATCTATTTTTGTAGTGAAGACTGACAGCCAAGAAGGCATTCAGTACTTCAGCTCTGTGGGCATCCTTCCACTATGAAAAGGGCAATATTTTTATTGCCCTTTTTTGACCTCACGTTAGTGTATTCCAGGATGATTTCTTGTTACTTTTTACATTCTTTGTTAGTAAGCTGTTCTTCACGTTCCCTTTATGTATTAAAGCTCTTCTTTTATTGCCATCCTTAGTAATCTTGTGTGACTTCCTCTAAAATGAAGTCAATGAAGAACTTTTGATTTACACAACAGGGGTCTAATTAAATTTTCCGTCCCTCCTTTATACTGGGTTAGCTTGGTTTTGCACTTTTATTATAATTTCTTTAAGGAATTGTTAGCTTTCCAGAATCTGAGGCTTATCTCATCCCTGTGAGTGTTTGATCTACCAATTCTCTGTGTATTTTACCCTCCTTTATCAAATTTACTACACTAATTTTTTTGTTCTTCTCAAAACTTAGTTTCTAAGAACAGTTAATTTTTCAATTTTCAGTCCCAAATTACTCTTTATTTATATGCTTTTTTTTCTTGCTGGATAGAATTGTATTTAAATCACTCAACTTTTCTCCTTGTTCTGTAAAGAAAATCAAGAATTCTCAAAAGTAACTTTAAGGAATGTACTGATCTCCCTTAATACTTAGCAGCTCACAGGATTCAGTGTCAAGCTGCTTATACAGTTTCTGCAGGCTTTGATAAATTCCTTGTGCCTGGAAGAATACCAAAGACCTGAAGCAAAATTTGCTCTGTGGCCTTAAGGGTTCCACATCATGTTGCCAAGCAGAGATCCTACGAGATTCTTTAAACAATTATATCTTTTTTCTTTTTCTCTTTTGTTTTTTTGCCATTCTAGCACAGCCATCAAATATGCCGGTCTTATTTCTCTTCTGTGTATTTTTATCATATAGTGGAATCCCAGAATGGTTTGGGTTTGAAGGGACCCTAAAGGTTATTTACTTCCAACCTTCCTGCCATGGGCAGAGACAATTCCCACTAGAGCAGTGTTTTCAAAGCTCCATCCAGCCCACCCTTGGAACCTTTCCAGGGATGGGGTATCCACAGTTTCTCTGGGCAAACTGTCCCAGTGCCTCACTACCCTTATGGGAAAGAATTTTTTCCTACTATGTCATCTATTTTCACCTTAAGGCAATCCATGCCTTGTCCAGTCCCTACCTGTCTTTGGGAAAAGCTCCTCCCCAGCTTTGTTGTGAATCCTCTTTAGGCACTGTAAGGCCACAGTGAGATCTCTATGGAGCCTTCTCTTCTCCAGGCAGAGCAGCCCCAACTCTCTCAGCCTGTTTTCACATCAGAGGTGCTCCAGTCCTCAGATCACTTTTGCGTCCACCACGGCAGCTCCACGTCTTTCTGTGGTGAGGATCCCAGAGCTGGATGCAGCACTGCAGGTGGGGACTCGTGGAAGAGCAGAGGGGCAGAATACCCTCCCTCGAGGGCTGGCCACACTACTTTGGATGCAGCCTGGGATGTTTTTGACTTTCTGGGCTGTAAGCACACAGTGCCAACTCATGGTGAGGTCCTCATCAACCAACACCCTCAGACAGGGCTGTTCTCAATCCATTCTCCTCCCAGTCTCCTTGGAAAAACTTTGTATCACTGATTAATTTAAAAAAAAAAGTGACACAGTAACAAATCTTTAAATCTATGCAGTCCTAAAGACAATTTCCAGATGCATTTCCCACATACATTTTTCTAAGATGAGATCTTTTAACTTTCTTGATTTTCTCATGTACACACATATACTATCATAAGCAGTCTTCAGTAGAATAGGGTCAGTGACGAGGGCAGAAGTAATAAATTTCTTTATCTCTGGATTTTATGGAAACAACACCTTTTAAAATACTTTCTTTCTCTTGACTTTTCATGCTACGTTGCTGACTGATTTAGGCAATGGAGCAGTGTGGTCAGTTGAATCTCCCAAAATCTAATATCAAAAGATGGAAGAGAAGGACCTTTGTGTCAGCAGAATAAACTGACAAGTGTTCAGGAAGCACCAGCAATCCTCTCTGAGAAAAGCAGAAAAATGTATTTGTATTTTATTATTTTTTTCCGATGCCTGTTACTGACTTTGATTTATTAATTCTACAACATTTTATTTTTTTTCCTAATGAGGATGGTGTCTATTCTAGATACTTTTGATTTGAAGGGTAGAAATATCTAGTGGAGCCACATTTCTATATTGATAAAGATCTCCTATTAAAGAATTTTTTTTTTTTTTGCCTTGTACAAAGAGAAAGAGAACCTAACATTTCTCAAGGGAAAATAAATTTAAGACAAGAATGAAAATAATAAAGAATTCTGTAGCAACTAGAGAAAGCTAATTTTTACTTTATTCACAGTTTCAACCTTTTACTGATTTTTTTTTTTCCTACAATGCCTCCCTTCTAAATGCTCTAATAGTGTAATGCAGTTATGAGGGTGGTGTGCTCCTCACATTTTGTAGGCAGAATTTTTGTAGTTACGCTTTTCAGATGAATCTGTTATAGCCAACAGAGATTTTAGAATATATTACAGAACCATAGGAAATTCTGAGTTGGACTGGACCCATCAGGATCATCGAGTCCAACCCCTGGCCCCACACAGGACACCCCAGGAGTCACACCCTGTGCCTGAGAGCATTGTCCAAACACTGCCTGAACTCTGTCAGGCTTGATGCTGTCACCACCATCCTGGGGAGCTTGTTCAGTGCCCAAACACCCTCTGGGTGTCAGCCTTGTTTGATGCTCAGTTTTGGCATTGAGAAAGCCTCTTATTTTTAATATTGAATTACTAAAGGTGTTTCTATGCAGGCAAATCAAATCCAAGAAACTCGGAACACAAAAGCCTTCAATTTCTCCCATCAGCCTTGCATCAAAAGCAGTGTTGCATCTCCATTAATCCATTTCAGACTGAAGAGTTTTTCATATGCACTTCGTCTTGTGCCATTGTGCACGGATAAGTGCTTACATTTCTGTTTTTACTGTAAAGATATTTGCAGGACACCCTGGTGCCCTTTTGCATTTTTTACAGAATTTGCTCACAGGATTACTAGGCGGGTTTTTTGTTTGTTATTTTTTGGGTTTTGGTTGAGTTTTTTGTTTGTTTGATTTTTTGTTGCTCTTACTGTGTTCAGTGTTAGTCATGTCAGCACATAAATTGGTATTGTGGAATGAATGTCTTCATTTGTCCCTTACTTTCTTGCAAAGCACAGTCCAGGTTTGGTTCCTATTTGGTGATTTGATGCTTAAAATGTGATACTATTTTAAAATAATATCAATGATGGCTGCAAGTGTTTATTCTTTCATGAAAATATGGTTGTAACAGGCTTGGACATGTATTTCCTGCCGGCACTGAAACACAATTTCTGACACAACAGGGCTGTGGTGTCAAGAAGCGCCATACTAACAAAAGGTTTCCAGCAGATAATTTCTGCCTGTGACCCTGGTGCAGAGTGCAGGCACATTCTGTGTCACTTTTTCAAATCTATGTACATCAGCTGGGAATAAGGGAGCATTTGATGACTTTCCTGGAGACTCCATCCTGATGGAGTTCATCTTCCAGTTTATAAGCCTGATATATTGGATGAGTTTTTAGACAGGCCTTCTAAGTCCTTTAAAACAGAGAGCTATATTGGAAGGATGGGATCTACATCCCTCCAATTCTATAACCAAGAAAACATCATATTTGGTGTATGAGTACTCTTGGTCCCTGCAGTCAGTAACTGCTGACTGCATGAAGGAGGAGTATCCCTTTCCAAACAAATGTGAACGAAAGATTTATTTTAATTCTTAATGTGGTCTTTGCCTATGTCAGTATTATTTTTAGTGCAAAGATACCTGTGCAGTGGCAACAAGGAATGCCTGGCCATAGGAACTGTTGGAGAGGTTGTGCCTTGGGGAAGATTAATTCCTACCAAATCTCTCTGAAACATCCCCTGGCAGGATGAAGCTCCACGGTGTCCCGCAAACAATTAATTCTGGGTGACCCTGGGCTGTGAAAAGATTTCTTTCTGCACATTCCTCAGCAGAGTCCTATTTCCCTTTTGAGTAGTTGACTTTGCTCTGGGAAGGGATAGGTGGCAGCTTCTAGGGCTTTGCTGCTGCGTTTCTGAGAGTGCAGAGCCTGCAGCCGTGACTCTTTGGCATGAAGAGAGTGCAGCAGGGGTTGGTGCTTTTCCCTGCTCCTCTGCCTTCCCTCACCTGGGCTCCAGGACACTCCCTTAAGGGCCACTCTTGCTCTGGGCCCCAGGATTTGCTTCCAGCACAGTCCTCTGAGCACAGAGGTGTTGTATTTGTGCATGCCAAGGAATTATAGTTATGCATTACAGCAGATGCTTTATGGTAGTTCTGTAATTAGCACTCTGCACTATTATGCCAGAGGCACAGATTTGATCTCTTGCTCTCTGAGCTGGCAGGGGATGGGAGCACTGCTTAGGCAGTGTGCAAAACCCCAGATGGGAAGGGAAAGAGAATATTTTTCCATTGCTCTGCAGTGGCCCCTATAGCTAATGATGATGGTGTTTTGTGCTCTTATGCCTTTCGTTTAAGAATTTCTGAGTGCTCTGCAGGCATTAAGCAAGACATTCTGCTCCCCAGTGGAACAGCCAGCGTGGGGAACAGGAGAGCTCTCCATCAATTACCTCTGGGCAATAACACAGCAGCTGTCCAGCAAGGCACAGCAGAATCAGTCAATATTTTAGGATGGACAGTAAGCAATACAGCTTTCAATTAAAACCACAGAGAAAATCAAGGTAGGAAGAGCTCAGTGGAACTTGCACTTAGCCTCAGCTTTTGGGCCAATGTATCTATTTTGAGGGGAAATTGCTGGGTTTCTTAAATCCAAACACATGGTCTTCCATCAGCAGCAGCCCCTCCCAGCCCCTGACACGATGATGGGTCTTTGGCTTAGTGATTCAGTGAAAAAGAAATGCCATTTCCTGCCTGATCAGAGGCCCACACATTGGTAGTGGGAATTTCAAAAGAGCCGGTCAAAAGATCTGACACTCCACCACTCAAAATTCAAGACTTGCATCAGCAAATATGGATTAAGGCCCTTTTGCTGTAACCATCTCATCAAGCTCTCAACTCCATTTAGCAGCTCCTCACAGGATGCAGTTTTCATTTTGTTGATTTTTTGTTGGCTTCCACTACTACTTCCTTCACACTATTTAGGCCTGTAATATACTTCCTATGCTCAGCTTAGAAGTTTTTTCAACTCAGATGTTCAGCAGTGCTTCTTTGGTAAATTTAGAAAACTCCAACATGTTCATTAAATTTGCTGAACTAAAAGATCTCTCTGAGGGTTTTTGATTTACCCTTTCTTTCATTTATCCCCCTCTTTTCTCATCGATTATGTGCTTGTCTTCATTTCTCTCTTTGGTTCTTTCTTTTTTTTTGCATAGATTGTTTTATTGTGATTAGTTATGCTCTTGCGCTTTAGCCATAGGTCAAAAAAATTATATAATTCTTTGTTTTTATCTGGGATCAATGCAAAGATGTACATTTTTATACCTGTCTTTTTTTTTTTTTTTCTCGTATATAACAGATTTTGTGGCTGTGTGGATGTAGCCATTCATGTTGCACTGTTTTGTGATTCAGGATTTTTAGGCTTTTTTTTTTTATTATTTCCGCAGGATTTTTTTTCTTTTAAATGTAACACTTGGATGTACATCTTCACTTTTATGTTGTTACTGTGTGGTTACAAGTGCCAGTGTTGATCCTTTGTTGATCTCTGCTGTTCAACAAGTGCAGCAGCTGCAAGCAGGTTGGTATTTCCATCTCAAATGCTTGAAATCCAATACAAACTGTAGATTGCAAAAGCCTCTGTATTATCATTTATTTAGCTAAGTTGTTGACTACTTCTCCAGAAACAATCAGCAATCAGAGGACATTGCAGAATTTGAGTCTGGGAACTCTGAATGCTAAATGACAAATGTAGCCATTCAGCACAACACATCAGAATCACATTACCACTGGCTACCACCAAATTTTCCTCCTGTGTGTCTAAAGCTTGGTGAGGTGATCCAAATTGTCCATGCTTGATTTGTTTTGATTATAATATGAACTAATATCAGGCTTGCTGTCTTCTGAAATAGCCTTGTTGTCTTCAATGCAAAGTGATGATGCTGTAGCATTTCCGTTCTTTGGCGTCTCGCTTGCTAGCTCTGTGGTCTGGTGAAAACAGAACACAGATGCTTTCTTTGCACATGGATGATTTGGGAATAACTCCGTTGGAACCTCATGTCAGTTGTAGATCAGCAATTGTACCAACAGCAAAAGTGTTTCTGCCAGGTTCCTCTGCAGGAAAAGAAATGTGACATTTTAACCTTTACTTTCTGTAGGTTTCCAGTCATCTGGTGAAATCACAGATATTACTGTGTCTCTTTCCACATCTTCTCCGTGTTGTTATGAATGTATTTCTCAGTCAGGGAACATGACCTAAAATCACAATACCAATATATTTTTACTCTGTAGCTCTGCTCTTAGCAATACTGGTACAATCGCCTGGCAAAGTTTTCCTGCCATACATTCAGGACAATGTCTACACACCCCTCTGAAGGTAGCCAGCTTTCATTCTCTTGTCTACCTTTTCATGTTACTTTTCCTGCAAAGCCACGAAAGCGCAGCAAGATCTGAAATTGCTGCTTGAGATACTGTGGTACAAAATATGCAGAAGACTGTGGCTATCCCATTAATTCCTTCTGCTATTTCCAACTGAAAGGTGACAATCTAATACATACAAAATCTACTACGTGTTTATCAGTCTCACACGTTCAGTTCATGATGTTCCCTGTGCAATGGAAATGAAGTGACTGTACTTGGAGCACCTCCTTCCTTCCTTCATCACCACACGCCATGGTTAGTGGCTGCACAGATCTGTACTTCAGTACTATATCTAACTGACATGTGTTGCTATGCACCACTCAAATACCTTTGCACAGAAGACACCTAGGCGCAAGTTTATATACTGTCTTGTTTCCATGGATGGTGCATCGTCTCCCAGAGAATGCTGCTGTTGAAGCTTTATCAATCCAGGAAAGCTGCTGACATTTTCTTTGGTGCCTGTTGTAGTTCTGTTGAAAGGAATAAGAACAGTAACTTTTGGGAGAAAGATGTCCCCTGTTGTGCTGTGCTATAAGGTCGTGATCCGGCTTTGCAGGGTCTTGGCACTGAGGCACAACATTTGTAGAGGCTGATGGGCTGGGCTTGGTGAGCAGCAGCTCACGGGCCACCAACAGGGACCTGACCTGCAGGTGGGCTGGCACCTCGCTCTCATTCTTGTCCTAGAGATGGAGACCTTTTGGGTTTCTGGATCCTGTATAGATATCCAAGGCTGCCATGGTCCCTGGCATGCACAAATGATTCCTTGTCGATACTTTGATAATTTCAGTATATTGATCTACTTATTGATCAGGGCTCTCGTGGGTCCCTCTGTGTGAAAGAGGGCTGTGTTCCACAGGGAGAAACTGAGATGTTTTGCTGCAGGGTGTGATTGCTATATAAATATATGTGACTTTAATCTTCTTTTGCTGCTTCCTTTGGCATGCTGCAAGGAAGACTATTGCAAATATTGCTAACTTGCAATGAAATCTTTCCCCAAGGCAGCAATCATGAGCTACATAAGTAAGGGTTAAACAGCATAAATACAGATTTATCCCTTCTTTCAAATTACCCATGTATTTGATTTCTTTTGTGTTATTCTTTCATTTCCTTCCATGATTATTTATATCTGGCTTAGAAGCCAAAGCTTCAGTGTTCTGGGCATTGCACAAATACAGAACAAAGGCAGAGCCCCTGTGAAACAGGCTTTGCTTTTATTTCATCTATTTGTTGTAGCCTCTCATGGAAAGCCTGCATTTTGACAACTAAAGACAAAGTGTGTGTGCACCTGGAAATTAAAAGGAAACTTGAGTTCTCCCCACCCCCTATTTCAGCCCTCACCAAAGTAATTTGCTTTAACTTTGGTTATAAAGAGAACAAACTTTCTTGGCATTTTCAAATTCAATTACACAAGATATTTCATTCTCTTGTTTGCTTTTAGAAGGAAATAATTAGAAGACATTTCTGTTTTCCACGTGGATCTTAGTATTCTGCAAAGAAGATGACATTATACCTGGGCAAACAGCAAAGTGGTTATCAAAACAAAGTCAAATAAAACAAAGGAGACTTTCCCTTGCTTTCAGAAACTCCTGGTACTCTGCAACAGCATTTCATGTGTAACTGAATCTTTTCTTCTTAGGTAATTTCTGTTGTTGTATGTGTGGCTAAATATAGAATAATCGAAGTAGTTTTAAGACTAGTAATTTATTTACAAAAATTTTATTTACTTTAATTCCCTTGTTGATTGCACTGGGTTGAATTTGTGCTACAGCAGCCTGCATGCAGAAAAATAGCTTTAATGATTTTTCTTTATGGAGCTTTATTTTACAGCCTGCTTTGTTCTTTGGAATTTGGCAACAACCGTTCCTCCTCTTCTTAAGGTCAGAGTGATTTGAGCTTCAACTAGTTATTTAGAGAGATCTGATAAAGAAATTTCATCTCTGTGGGTGCTGGCCAGTGATGAACAGAACGCTGGGTTTCAATAGAGACTAATCTTAACTCAGAAGGGAAAATTCGGGAGGGGAAAAGCAATCTGCTCTTTGGTGACAGATCGCTGACAATTTGCTTCCACTAGCCACCTCTCTCTTCCTGCCTAATCTGTCAGAGTGCCATGGAAGAAAAAGCCCTTTGTGCCTGTCTGCAGAAAGTGACTGTCATCACCATTATGAATGGTATTTTACATAGGGCTTGTAAAGATCAGCAATTACTTCATCCTTCCTGCCTCTTCTTTGTGCCGGTTTCTCTTCGTGCTGCACCCAGCTGAGGTTCGGCCCAAAGCACATCTGCTTCCCTGCCAAGCAAGTACCTCTAAGGGTTTGCCTTGTACCCCAGCTCCTTCTTTCTACTCATCTTCCCAAATCTACAGGGGGGAAGAGCTTTCCCTTCCCTCCCAGCGGGTTAGGACCAAGATTCGTGCCTCTGGTTTTGACTTAGAGCCCTAACTCAGGCTGAGGTGAAGTTGTAGCTGCTGCCAGTGGCTTCTTCAACCCCCAGGAATTGCTGCTGGGATGGGAGAAGTCACAATGGGTGCATTTGGGGAGGACAAAGGGATGGAAAAGGATGGGTGTGCTAAGGGACGTTTTAAACAGCCATAGGGGCATGAAAGTTGGATGGTATCCAAAGTGATGTGAAGGAGTTTGAAAATCGTGATTTCAAAACGCCTTTTTTTTTCCTGAATTAAGAGGAAAATAAAATTATTCTTAGAGTGGAAAACTCTAAAAAATATTGAACTTTCCAAAGTTTTTAGGCTAGATGTTACATTGTGTCTGCCTGAGTGGGGCCAGCGCCTTATGAAAACTAAAACTCAGCTCATTGTCAGCTTTGGCTCAGATTTGGGCTCAAACTACATCCTCTCTCAGGCCCTAAAGTCTTATGTGAGTCAGACAGTGTGTTTAAGAGTATAATTGGAGGGGTTGCTGTGGTGTGTAATTGTAGCTGGAGCTCAATAAAGGTACTGACCGGGAAAAGGTGAACTCTAGAACAAGCAAATTTCTATGGTGAGGTGTCCTGGCAGCAAATATTGGTGAACTCAGTCCAAAATGAAGGGGCATGGTTTGGTTTAAAAACACAACAGTACTTTGTTTCAGATCAAGTTGTCTCTAAATTCCTCCGTTCTTCCTTCCATCCTGAAAGAGAAAACATAAAGCATTGACATAATAAAGATTTCCCTGAATAAACCATCTGGGTTAGGCAAGGCACTTTGATTTCCACTGAATAGTCTTGTCACAGTGAAATTCCCAGTCCCTGCTAGTCAGTGAGTCAGACAAATTAGGTGAATGGGGTGAGTCAGGGGGTTTATGACACAGCAGTGAGTGAAGATTGATGTGATGAAAGTATCTCTGGTGTGCCTGAAATGGGTGTTGAAATGACTTTGTGTAGACAAAGCTTGTTCTGAGAGGGATGTCTGTCCAAGAGATACCAGAAATGGATTTTTATCCGTTTTTATCCAAAGGATGATCCTTGTGAACAATCAGGGAAGATTTTGACTGGTCATGTTTTCTGTAACTCCTTCCCACACTTACTTTAAACTTTGTGAGTTTTAGGATCATGGCTTTTCTTGTTTTCAAAAATCATTTAATTTTTGGTCGATTCTTTAAAAATTTTAAATAAAAGATAGCTTACGGTTAGCTGATGGAGACCCTCTTAGTTACATGAACAAACTGTTTCCCAGGTTCTGTGTATCACAAAGAGAAAGTATTAAAAGCTCAGATTATGATAGGAATTTAATAAAAATCTTACAAATTAGAAAGCAGCACATTACAAACCCAGAAGATAGGAAATCCTTTGATTGCACCTTTGGGTGCAATTCCTACATGTAAGAAAATAGGATCTTATCAGTCAGGCTGTTTACCTGAGAGCCAGGGTTTCACTGATGCTTCATATTTTTCAGCTATTATAGTAAATGGGTTTTGCATTATTTTTCCCTTATTTAAATTTCATGTCTTTATTCTTCCTGTGTTGTATTCAGTCTGTGATATTTATCTCATTTCCTTTTTAATTATTTGAACAATTTTCCTTTTAAATATTCTTCTTGTTATTTTGATTTCTTTGGAATTGTTTTATGTTGGTGTCCATGTTCTTTACTGGTTGTTTCCAAGGAGATAATTAGTTTCAGTCTCCCACAAATTTTCTGGATTTTTCTTACCAATTTGTAATATAAACATAATTATTTTTAAAGTGTTTCATGAGACTACTTACTTTCTTTTAATTTGCAAAACAGATTATTGTTCACATTTATAAAGTATCTTGATATCCTTTCTGAAGTAAGGGTGTATATATTGTGAAATCTGGTGGAGGAAAGAGGTCATCTTAAACACTCTCAGAACAGATAAATTTTTTTACTGGAGTGCAGCATCAAAAGAAATTTCACTGTGCAGTGTTTTAAATAGAAGGATTTTAGAGCAGCAAAAAATATGATTTGCATGTACTTAGCATGTGAGAAAACTGTGGTGACATGCTTCAGCCTAAAATAAGTTTCTATTTTCTATCTAATCAATGATGCACAAGTCCTGGTTGTGACACAGGTGCTGCTGAGTTAAATGTTTGTGCCCTCTGAGACACGAGCCTGAGGACTCCCCTGTACCGTCACAAGTGAGCTCAAGTTCCAGGAGATGGGGATTACTGTGTGTGCTGTCCAGTGCCCAGAGCAGAGCAGCTTTGTCCCCTGGGCACAGTGCCTGGGGCAATAATCGATGGCCACTGGGCCTGAGCCGGTGTGTCCAGCCTGGCTTGTGCCACCTGGGGTTACTGCCACCAGCAGGTGACACCTCCAGGGCCTTCACAGCACACCTGTCTGGGGGCCTTCACAGGAGAAGGGTGTCAAGGTCCTTCAGAAGTCTGCAGAGGGGCAGGAACTGAGTCTCTGCTAGAAAGGATTTCATCCCTTGCCATTTCTCAATGCTTGGCACTTCCAGACCTGCTGCTGCCTCCTGAAGATAGAAACACGGGATTTCCTCAGGGAATATCAACTCCAGGTCTAGGTGGAGTTAGCAAGGTGTAGAATTTTCACTACCTGTCAGCAAGTGATAAATATAAAGATCTTTGATTCCATGTGGGTTTAGGCTTGTTTGTTGGGGAGATTTTAATGGACTCCAGGATTTTGGGCAAAGCAGTGAGCTCGCTATCCTGAGGTTTGAAGTCTGCAAAACTTAGAGGACTAATAACACGCTTCCTGAAGCTTGGGGGATGCTTCTTTTTGAGGAAGGTATGACTATTTTATGTTGTATCATACCTTCTTCTAAGTTCTTACTGTTTATTGCAGTAACATCAAGTCTCATGATATTTCATATTCCTTTTTCTCTTAACATCCCAGACACATGGCTGTATAAAAATTTCAACCTTAGCTGAAATAAGATTCTAGCTCTTCTGATTGTTGGGGAAGAAAAACCTTGATAAAGTCTCTCCCTGCAGACTAAAAGAAAAACTAGGACAGAAATGAAGAGGACCCAAACTCTGTTCCTTCTTGAAATTATTAATATGTTGGGAGTCTAAGCTGTGGGGTGTGTGTGTGTCAGGTCTGCCAGAGTTGAAAACAGGAACAGCAAGGTGGGACTGTAAATGTTAAGTATGTGCAGCCAGGCTGATAATTAGAGTTTTCTCAGCAATTTGTCTTCAATTCAGAGGAAACATTTCTTGATCAGAGAGTGTAACTGAACAAAGTTCCAGGAAAGGGAAACAACATAAAGAATGACTTTTCCCCTTCCTCTGCCTCTCTATCTCCTTGGCATATTGTATCAGAAATGTTAAGTGCAATGTTTCTCTCCTCTTTTTTTAAATGCAATTTTTCAGTCTTACTAGCAATTAGAAATTAATAGACTTAGTTTGTCTTCAGTATTTAGATTTTTTGTATGCTGAGCATTATTTTAGAACTGCATATATGTGACCTTGGTAACTTTGCACATAGTTAAAAAAATAGTGTATCTTTAGTGTGGGTGCCAAAGAATAGCTGTAGTAATATTGGTTTCATAGCACTGCTCTTTGTTTTCCTTTTTTATCCTAACCCTCTGTCTGGACTAGATCTCACATGTTCTAGATGATAACTCAGAAAAATACCTCTATCCTTTTATGTCCACTAGTATTTTCATGGTCACACCGTCAACATAATTAGAAAAAAAGGATCAACTAACATCCTAATATTTACCAAAATAATGTTAAAAAAATAATAATCTCCTGCATACATCCTTAAAAAGAAAAGGAGTATAAATGACTTTGCAACATTGCCTTTAAAACATATTAAATTAAAGGGACAAATCCCTGTGTGGAATAAATTGAACATGTACCACTGAAATCAATGGAGCTACACAGATTTAAAGCAATTTGGTATCTGGTGCTCTATTGGAAATGCTAGATTAAGTTGGAAAGACACGTACTTGAAAAAGCACACCTTTCACTTGGGAATCTATAATGATTCTAAAAGAGCTGAAATACTCCCCAAAATGTGATTTGCACAAACTCCAACCAACTCTGCTTTATATCTTTTCACTGCTTTTACCTGGAAAGATATACTTCAAGTAGTTCTCAAAATGACTGAAGCAAATCTGACAATTTATCATAATTGAAAGTGTCTTAGGAAAATGTCTTGGAGGCTCAATTTCCTGCTGAGAAAGGGAATGTCACTGTTGTCACTGACCTGTGGCTGTAAGAGGCACATGATCAAGACTTATTAATTACAACATTAAATGCCAAATATATCAGACACCACAGACATTTTATTGGATGTGGGAACTAATCAACTTGATACTGAAGTAATTCAATTCCATGCAGGTTTATTATTCAAGCACTTTAAAGCTCAAAGAATGACAGTTGATGTATATGGAGGAAAACTAAGAGAGACAGCAATAGTTCCTTTTAATTGTATTTATTGTATTGGATAAAAGTGATATACAGCTTTCTTTTCTGGTCTTGAAGTGATTTGTCTCATGCTTAATTATCACCTAGTTATCAGCAACCAGGATGGAGAAAGAACAGCCATGCCAAAAACCGCAGAGTTCAGAGTGGGTTGCAAAGCACAGGTGCCCTGCCAGCTTTAGGTTACCCAACTGCAGTTCCTACAATTTTCCAGGGCTCAGCAGAGCAAGGAAGGAAGTGAGGTGTGCCCCCAGCTGCCCATCCCCATGCTGGGTTCTCCAGGCAGGAGCTGAGCACGAAATGTTGCGTTTAGCTCCCAGCGCTTCGGAAAAAGCGAGTGCGTGTTTTTTGCCTCCTGGCACATGGAAAAATTCCTTCAGCCAAACTTGCATTTGGCTATCCAGGGATCAGTGCTGTGTGCTGATGGGACCAGGCAGACTGGCAAGCTGGAGCCCCCTTGTCAGCTGAAACAGTGTTTTCCACAGGCTGTGTTTGCGTGTGAAGCATGTGGGATTTGGGTAGGTGCACAAAAGAAAACCTGCTGAATTTTGTACCTCTGCAAGTACAAAGATCTCTTGTTTCTGGAGCGCAGATGACCCTCTCAGTAGAACAGGATTCTTGGTGGTAGATTTCTTGTTTTATTTTCCCCCCGTGGAAATGTATTACATGGCATACGTGAGAAACTACAACTTAGTGAAAATGGAAAGATGCTCATGTTCTGGAAGGATGAACTAGATGGAGTCTTCACAGATGATGCATCTCCTTCAAATGGGAATAATATGGCTTTATAATAGACTAAACCAGACAAACTGATTCTCCAGTCCTCAGGGACTGGATGGTTATGATTTGAATTCATTAAAAATATTTCTTATTTGTACTTTAAGTTTGAAAGCAAGATATGTCCTTGGCTCAGGAGCAAGACTTAACAGAAAAACATAAATTTTCTTAGCCTCTGAGGCTGAAATTTTATGTGAAATTTGTTTTGTGCTTTGCTTTTGATTTTGAAATGCAGACTTCATTTCTGTTTACCCTAAATTCCTGATCGTACTGATACAAGTACTAAAGCTATGGAAACAGAGACAGTTGGGGTCTTTTTTAATGTAACTTAAAAATACCTTGTTGTTTTTCTAGCATGGTAGTAGAAGGACTGAAGTATTGTTTAGGGATTTTTTTTTTGTTTGTTTGTTTGTTTGGTGGTGGGTTTTTTTGTTGTTGTTTCATTTGTTTGTTTTGTTAGTTGGCTGGGAATATTTTGTTTGATGAGTTTGTGATTTGTTTTTTGTTTTAGTGTGGTTTTTTTTCTTTTTAATGCAATAACAAGTCCAGAGAGACCGATAAAACAAAAATTCCTGTGTTGTGGTTTGTTTTTTTCCTGTATATTACGGTTGCTCACCTCTATTAATATAGAGTATCCCTTTGTTTGCTTTTTCTAAAGATTTTTCTGAAACAAAATAATGGCATTTATAGACTTATCATCCTTTTTTTCATACTGGTTTGAATATAGCACCTCTTTGAAAAATTTATAATCCTCTATGTGTTTAAAATGGGTTACTAAGTTATTCCTTGTGTTAGCACCTGAAACCTTACCCTATAGATCAGGTAGGAGTTGGGAAAGAAGACAAAAACATTTACAGCAGCATTTAGGGCTGCAGAAATTCCTTGTGGCACTACTTATATGCAAGTAATGTATATAAGTACTGCCACAAGGAACTGCCACTGCAACATATAAAGTATATGCTTGCACAGATTAGCAGTGTTAAACTAGAGAATGACAAGCAAATTATTTTTTAACTTCTTTTTACAGGTGATTTAACCACAGGAAATAAGGAGGAAGTGCTAGCATAATTAGATAAGCATTTCTCTTGTTGTTAACAGTGATAAACATGGTGATACCATGCTAAATTTTGAGTTGGGATTTTAGGCAGTGTGCTAGCAAGGGGAAGTGTGCCCACAGGGATATTTCTGTTACTCCTTCCTAATGGAGCTTGGCTAAGGCAAGGCAGTGGATGTCATCTTCGTGCAGTTCCTCCTGGCCAGAACCAGCAATAAAAATACATAATAGATTTAATGCAGCTTGGCTGTCCTGTGACCAGCAAGTTGACCACAGGCAGGGGCAAAAAATACTCTGAAATTCTTCAACCTTGGTCTTCAGGCTTTTCTCACCATAATCTTATGCAGTAAAGATAAGCTGGGCTGAAAGTGACCCACTGGACATACAAAAATGCAGGATAGGTTAGCAGTGAAAGCATGAACACTACCAGAAATCTTGCACTGAAATAGAATTCAAAATGCATTTGTTAATTTAATGCATTGTTCTTAAGGATATGATTATCTACTCCCTGAGTATTTTTTATTTGACATTGTCACAACTTGGTCTTTTTGAGTAGACGTTGGAAGGCATAAAGTTCTGGCCCCACTCTGAGATATTTAACCAAGGCAAAGATCTTGATTGTATCAACATGTAACAGTGTTGGTGTAGCCATGGATGGGTGAAGCTGATTACAGGAAAATTTAATAGCTAAAGGAATCTAGCAATAAATTCTTTAGATTCCAACCATCAGCATCTAATGGGTAAATTACAAACGCATTTGAATGAAGGAGACAGACCTTAGTCACCCATCCAAGGAGTACAATCCAAAATCCCTCTCTAACACCAAAATCAGAGCAACCAAGAGAGATTTCTCTTTCATACTGTGTTAGTTGCTTTTTAAATGGAAATGAGATTATTTCTGATTTATGCTGGTGATGTCTTGAGCAAGTTTGTGCCCATTTGCTTACCTGGTTTACAAGAGGTGTATTTTTCCTCTGGGCCAAATGTTGTACTCCCTGTAAAACAAAGGTTATGGCGCTAACACAAGCTATATCCTTGAGGCCAGATTCTACCCACAACTTCTGGAATGCAAATCACTGACATTACACATGGGTAACTGAAATCTGAATTTACCCTTGAGTGCTCAGTTCAGTCAAAGTTATTTTGCGGCTTCCCTGCTGATGGCTAAGAAATCATTCAACACTAGTAGTATAGCTACCTCTTATTCAGAATTCCCTTCACAAATATAGCATAAGGGTTGCTTATAAATATACATGCTTTTGTTGAAAATTACAGTTGAAATTCACTGCTTTGCATACCACAGGTATACTGAAAGAAATATCTGAAAGCTCATAATTAAACATTCCTTTTGTTCAGGCAATACAAAATGAAGTAAGTTCTCAGACATTATATGCAAGATGCCATGTTCAAATCGTTTTCAGCTATTCTTCACACAGTTCTGATTTGTTTAGGGCAGAGCTGTGCTAGTTAACATTCCTGGTCATCCTCATCACTGCCAATGCATTGTGGTGTGCTTCAGATCAAATCCTGCCCTGCTCTGAGCACAAATAATTCAACTCCCCACTGTAAATCTTTTCTAATTAGGTTATTTTTGTTTTTTAATCTCTTACTCTGAGAGCCATTAATGATTTTGAACTGAGACGTGTATAATCTGTAACAATTTAGCTTATCTGGCTTTTTAAGACCATTTATTTTGCTTTTAATCTTTAACAACCCTGTATGGATTTAAGACTATGTGTGCTAAATGACAAAAGTAGAAGGAGTTTTGGCATCATTATGCCATTCTTTACCTGGTGCTGAGGCCTGTAGCTGCAAAGTTTATGATTCCATCCATGGATGAATTAAAAAGAAAATAAAAATCAACTCCAGGACTAGAAAAAAGATTGAAATCTTTGGATAATAAAGGTAGTAGTGTGTCATACATTCATTACTTGTTTTGCTGCTGTATCAAATATCAAACTTGGTTTTCTCTTGCCTATTTGAACTGCTAACTTTAGCCTAATTTTCTTTGAAATGATGTGGATTATTAGAATTTTTTTGAATCTAACCTTTCAGAGATCCTTATGGACTTCAGGGTAAATCAAACAAACTGCTATAAGCATACCTTGTTCGATTAGCAATGCAGAAATTTGTTTTAGTGGAAAACAATAGTGAATTAACTTAGTCATGTATGAGAATATGATCACTACACTGGACAGTAATTGGAAATCAGAGTAGGAAGACCAAGGATTTAATTTAATTTTCATGATCCTGCCACATGAGGTTGCTAGGTGCTCCTCTACAATATGGAATATAGATATGGCAGTCAAATAGAGTTTAAAAGCCCTGGACGTATTTCATATGTTTTAAAGAGATGAGCAGATTTATTTTGCAATACATTATATGTTACCCTCTAGTGCATGTCTGGGATGTTACTGTGCTACAATTTTGACTAATCAACCATTTTTAGGATGGGATGTTTAGCAAAGCTGGGTAAATACCTCAACTATGGAGGGCCCTTTACTAAAATGAGCTGTAAAAGTATTTTCACAGCTGTATCAGAATCAGTCAACCAGTAATATTTTTTTATGGAAGGCTTGGTTGCATCTAAGTGGAGGAGTTTTTTCTTTGCAGTGAAATGCAACAAGGGAAAAGAACTTTCAGATGTTTTGTTTATTTAACCTTCCCACCACTTCTGCTTTGCACAGTCAGACAAAATGCATGCTTGTGAAACTTTTAGAGCCATGAAGGGTGCCAGTTCACATGAAACAGCATTTAGATATGTGCTCAGTCACACTGGATTTCAAGTCAAGCCTGAGAAGGATGAGCAGTCTTCTGTTGCAGTTGCCCCCAACTTCCTAGAAAGGATAGTTTTACACATTAGTCAAATAGAATGGACGAGTGTAGAGCAAACTGAGAAAAAGAAATAAGATATTATATAATGAGTTACTCATGACCATCTGGGGGGAATTCTATTGATTTCTGACTGATCTAATTATCTTTAAAAATCCCAAATAAGTAGGAAAAAAACAATGTTTAAGCAAACACATACAATTTAGATATTTACACTATATGCAAGACCAGATTTAACAGTAAAAGGAAAGAGCTTCTCCTTAAAAAAAGTAATTTCTTTTTTTTCTTTTGCTATGGCAAATCTGTTAAGTGTTAACATGGANNNGGACTAAATTCCTGTTGTTGGTAATTTCAAAATGGCCTTGAACTAATTGGGATTGAGTAGTGCCGGGAGTGTGTCAATCGCAGGCACATGGGTGTGATATGCTCCTTCCCTCACCTATCCTGTCCTACAGCTCCTGGCAAGGCAAGCTGAATTGCCACCCACCAGGGAGTGGGAAACTATGTTAAAATGGCTTTCTGGGCTGGGGAAGACTTGGAGAAAATAGGTTTGTGGGAGGATAAATGGATCTGTCCATTACTCTGCTGCTTTGTTCTCAATGATTATCACAAAACACAAATTGCCCCTCATCCCAGATCCATGTTATTGCAGGCTTTCACTGGATCAATTCCTTCAAATGCCAAATCTTGTTGGAGTTGTAAGGTGAGAGAAATAAGGAAAAAAAAAGCAAGAAGTTTTTGGATTTGGGGTTTTGTTAGTTTTTTTTTTTGTATTTTCTTTATCAGCAGGGAACCCTGGTAATAACTCTGGTTCTTTGGGGTGTAGGGTCAGAGCACATGTGGACATAACCCCACCTGAGTACACCAGCACTGGAGAACTGTCTTGAACTTAGAGGAAGACAAGGATGCATTCTTCATGCTTGACAGTTCAGAGAAAATGAGCTGTGCTGGCAGTAACTGATTTTTCAGCACCTCTCCAGGCTCCAGCAGGGCATGGTGCTTCCACTGTCACCACACAGGCTATGCTTTCTCTTTCCCTCTCCATCCAGTTTTATTTGCCTGTGTGGCAGAGACTTTTCTGAAGACAGAAGTCCTCTTATAAGTGGCAGCTTTTCCCCTGCTTGAAATCTATGAAGGAGCTTAACTGTTGCCTTCTGTGCCCAGTCTCTTAACAAAGAAAACAAGCTTTATTCTGAAAATCTCCTTTTTTGCTGGAAGGTCCACATATGTTAAAATCCTCTGATTTAATAATATCTTTGGTCAGAGCTTAGTGTCTAAATTTGCTGGAAATAAGCAGAAAGACCCTTCTTTAAAATAGGAAGAAAGTTGGCTTAAGAAGTAGACCTTAATATTCTAGAGTCCTTTTTTATTAACTTCACATTTGAGGGAAAAAAAAATATCTTATGACTTATGTCAGGATCTTTTGTTCACTTAATGAATTTTTCAAGGTATTAAAAATAATTTGTGCAATGTGATGACTATTAAGCTAGTAGGTGAGGATGGGAGTAGAATATAATTTCAATTAATATCCCATCTGAAATAAAAAGAACATTCTTAAAGATTTTTAAAAAAAAAAAAAAAGAAAATCTTTCCTTATAGAGAAAAAGNNNAAAAAAGGAAATCTTTACTGATGCAGAAAAGAGCCTCATCTTTGTTGGAAACTAAGCCACATGACATGGCAATAACAGCTCCACAGGAGGAGTGGGAAGCATGTTGAAGATCAGCCTTTATATTTAACACTTCAAAAAAGGAACCTCAGTGAAGACACCAGGCAGCCATGCTCCTCACATATACTCATATGTGTGAGGATGTATGTATGTACACACACCCCACTCCTCCTCATCTTGCTGATTTCTGTGGGTGTTATGATTACATACCAGGAAGAGATTAAACCCCAGAGCACAGCCACACGGTGGCTCTAAGCAAGTTTACTTTGGAAGTGTTAAATGGGTGAAGTGATCTCCAATATATGCAAATTAAAAGCTTCTGGGGAGTACTGTGCATGCAATGAAAAGAAAATATAGCCTTCTGCAGATGGAAAAAGCTATCTTATTAGGAATTAATAACTCTCTCAGTCCTAGGGAAATAAGAGAAAATGGTGCATCTATTTCTCACTACAGAAAAATGTAATTAACATGAAGGTCAGAGGGCAAGGACATAGCATGCAATTAAGTCTTCCTCAATCTTGTGCTACACAGGTAAACACAATATAAGTTTAATAATGAACAAATCCTCTGGTATCTAGCACACATTTTTAGAGCTCTCATTTACATGAACTCTGTGGGGAATCTTGTTTCTTGTTATAGCATATTTTGCAGTTCTATATAGAAAATTTAGGAGGGCTCTAAGGACATTTCCTTCACATCTTTCTTGAGGTTTCCTCTGATTCCCCTACCACTGAAGCATTGCTATAGCTCGTTTTTCTGCATGTTACTTGAGATTTTGTGCTACTGCAGATAAGGCAAAGCTGTAAGAAGGCTGCTGCTAACATGTGCAAGCTTTGCTTTGAAGTGATAGTGTAATGAATACCTGTGTTAGTTACTGCTGGATGCATCCGTTACCTTGCACATGTGAAGTTATTTTAGGACATGATTTTTTATTTTTTTTTTTTTCTTGGACCAGGACACTTGCTTGAGGATATGGTATTCATTACATTCTTGTTCACAAATGCAGAGTTGGGAATGGATTCAGCTCTGACTGTGCTTCGAGCCAGAGGTTGGAGATGACCTCCCAAGGTCACTTCCAAACTGAATTAATCTATAAGCCTAGGATTTGCATGCAGGTCTCTGTTAGTTTTTTACAGTTCTTTTAGGGACAAAAAATATTTCTGCTAAATATTAGATTTCACCTGCAGTATATTCAAGTTCTCAGAAGAGTTCTGTTTTTTATTCATGCCCCTCTGCCCCCACTTTACTTTATCTCGTCTCATTTTCTGCCAGGAGCTTCCAGACTTGCCCTTGATTTCTGCCTCATAGCAAATCTGACTAAGACCTACTTCCCTTTTGGTTTCTGAACTCTCTTTTCTCCATGGCTCTGAGCCCAGGGAGTAATGTATGAAATGCTGCAAACCATGACACAGAGACCCAGCCCCTCACAGGCACGGAAATGGGAAGCAGAGTTATTAAATAGCACCAGCAGAAGGGACTGATGTATCGTGAGCACACCTTTCCAGGCAGCATCAGATATGATTTATGCAAAGGGACTCTCTGGACTTGGAAACATCAAGGAGCAAATCAAAAGGGCAAATACATACACTAAATCATCCCCTAACCCCTCACATCAGACCTCCCAACCTTATGCTGTGTATAACTGTGAATGGCAAGGTAGAACCTAATCCAAAAACTCCGTAGTCAGATTAAGGAGGAGTGCAAAACTGACCTGGTTCATCTTGTCTGTCATCAGTGGAGAAGGCCCTTGCCATAAATGCTGCAGGATTCTTTTCCCCATGGACGGGACTCCTTGGGAGAAGACAGGAGACTACAGTAGAGTCAATGCCCTTCTCTCAGATGATCTATGAAAATCACTACCTGAAAAATAAGAGGGGGGGGAATAAAAAATGAAATGGGGAGAAGTACATGGATTGATTAGAAAATTAGTACAGATAATACATTTTTTTTCCCAAAATAGCTCTGGTTTTTGAGTTCTCAACTTGTAACCTTGGAGTAACAGTAGGTGATCATTTTGAAAATTGGGGGAATTCCTGTTCAGTCTAAATCCTCCTGAGATGAGAATAAAAGCCTCTGCAGAAAACAATTTTGGTCTCAATTAAGATGGAAACGCAGGGAGAAGAAGAAAAAAGACATTTTTGTCTCCTTTGAAAAAGACAAGCCTGAAATTCGGGTAGTAGGTCCTATTCTGCCAGGTGTATGGGATGTGAGGCAGCAGAAGAATAAGTGCCAGCGTGTGATACGAGCTCACCCCCTCCACACTCCCTTTTTCCAAACGATGAGATGTGAACTGAGTTTCATGCACTCAGCTGCTAAAAAATGTGGGATTTTCTTTCCCAGACAGTCATACTTTTTGCTGCTTCAAAGCAAGAAGAAATGAAGAGCCAACGTAGCAGCCAGCAAGGAGCAGTGCAGAGGGTGAGCTGGGGTTGCCTTTTGAGAAAAGGCCACAGCAACCTTGTGCAACACTTCCACCTCTACCCTGGCCCCATCCTTGCAGCCTTGCACCTGCCTGTGCTGCCTTGGATCTTGGGGGGAGGAGGCGGGGGCTTGTTTGGGCTGCCGAAGAGGGGCCAGTGCTGGAGGTCACCTCCCCTCCAGTGCAGGGTGTGCCCTGGCTGACTCCTTTCACTGGCAAGGTTGCTGGAGCCGCCAGAGGGGCACAGCAGCTCCAAGAATACAGCCTTAAATGAGGCAACAGCTCTGCAAAACCTCCCTTTCTTCTTTAACTTTCAAACCCATTTACTCTTTCCATACATGTCAAAACATGTCAGATATTTCGAGCGTGAACTCTTGAGAACATGCTAATTCATGAATCCCTTAATATTCCAGCTTTTTTTATTGAATGATTGTGGTATATTTTACCTTCATTTTTGCTCACTTGCTTTCTCTGGTATAAGTTGAGGTTGTGTTTGTTTTCAGGGGTATGACTGTATTTTGTCTGACAGAAAATGGGTGGTTAGTTTGAAATATCTGTTATTCTGCACATCCCTCTTTCCTCCCAGAGAAAAATAGGGAGGTAGAAGATGATTGTGCTGCAGTGTTTGCATTAGCAGGGGCAAGAGTACAGGTACTCTTGGTTTACTGAATACTGCATACAGGAAGGATAAGAGAAACCCAGACGAATCATAAGGAATTTACAAACAGAATCTGAGTAAAATTATAATGAGCTTCAGCAATCCTAGAAAAGGTAGCACAGATGGATTCAGTACTTTAAAATTAATGTGAGAAAATGTTTTCTTGAACTTGTGGATTTGGTGGGGAGAATGAGATGCTTTAATATTAATAATCCTTGCATAGCTCCATAGAACAAATGGTGATAGGGGAAATAACCTTACCAATACTCAGTAGTGCATATAATGAGACTGATATTTACAGTTCTTTAGACCTATATTAATTTTACAGAGGAAATCTTGTCCTTTTTTTCCTTTTGTGTTGGTATTTGCTATTTAATACGACCACTAAGAGCAAAATGAGACTCCTGTGCATACGTTTTTCTTGTTAATCTCCTAGCTGAAGAATGATGGGGATAACCTGACCAAGTTTTTAATTTTTGCATGCAATCTAAGCTCAGTTTCAGACATTTTACTTATGAAATGAATGCTGATATTAGGGAATGTATTTTCTTTGTTATGGTTCAGACATCATTTTGAGATATATCATCATTTTGAGCTATACAGAAGAGTATAGCTCAAAATCTGACTTCTTATCTGAATGTGGTGACTCAGAAAAGACATTAATAATAACTGAGCAGTGTTCTTCTTATACTGATTGAGGAACTAGTGCCTGCTTATTTTAACAGAAAGAAAAAAATAACCTTACATCTGACTGGGAGGGATTTTGCCTGAGCAAAAACTACAGGTTTCAGTCTAAACAAGACTATTTCCTTCAGTGCAAATTGGTTCCATTTTCTGAAGTTTCTATATTTTGATAGATGTATGGGAGTGGCTTTAATTTGAGGCTTAAAATTACTGTTTTAGGAGACCAAGTTGCTCCTTGGTTGTTGCTGATTGTTGAGCTCTTAAGCATTTGTTAAGGCTCTTCTCTGTTACCTATCTGAAATCTTGGAAGTTGCTAATGTTTATCTGAAGTCCTGGTGAATGAGCTGGGAGGAGTTTATGCAACAGAGAGGAGGAAAAAATAGCAGCTGCGTTCACAGAAACTTTTGCTTCACGTAAGGGCACTCACCCATGACTGCCACCCTCCACCCTGACACGGGACAAAGGTCTTGCTAATGATGCTCCTATCCAGGGTACTGAAGGCTTTGGGCACGCTGCACAACTGCGGGTTGGCAAGGACATGACACTATTAACCAAAGCTGTCTCTCACATCTCAACTGACCTCAATACCAGAGTGGAACTTGCAGCAAGTCCTTGCTCCCTTCAGGCGCTGATCAGTTCTCTTTAAGTGTGTGGGAATGCAGGGTTTCTTGTAACACAATTCATAAAATGCGTTACTCAACACAGAGAAATTGAAGAAAACTGCATAGAATGCTAGATTTAAAACAAAGAAGTGCTTCATCGCTTAAGTATTTTCTTTTAATCGATCTGTTTTTAAGTATGTGCATGTACGTAATATATCCTTCTATGTATAGATGTTTCTGGCAGATATATATATGTGTACAACTAGATCATGCAAATCTCGGCAAAAGATATTAAAAATGGCTGTTTATAAATATAAATAGCTGATGCAGATATTTGCTTTACCATTACTCCACCTACTGGTATTGTGCTAAATTGACTGAGGTCTCAGAGCTTACTCAGTAAAATGAAAGAAATACGTGCATCCCCAGAGCATGGGCACTGAGTGATTAATTAAACAGCAATTTTGGAGAATGATGGTTTTAAGGAACATGTAGTGATTTATTTTGGATGGGTGGAGGTTGCACTACATATTTTTATCCATAAATACATATTAGTAGTTTCCTTGCTATTAAAAATATCTAAAACTTAATTTGAGAAGAGTCAATATTATAACACATGTATCCGATGATATATTTATAACAGAAATGTGTGCATATATATTATTTCAATAATGGTCTAGAATTACCTTGGAACAGTAAAATATCAATGAAAATTAAGTCTTCCAAAATCCACAGCAATGTGACTAAACAGAGTATGACAGCGTCTGAAAAATTACAGCAGGGAAAACAAACACTGTCACAAATGGACTATGAGCAGCTACTTGGGGCTGAAGTTTACAAGAGATGATTTCTTATCACAGTGTAATTGCTGGAGGAGCCAGAGCTCCAAGAAGTGTTTCAGACAGCCCATGGAAGCTGTCAGTTCTGTGTGTCACATGGCCTCTTTCAAGGGCTCTTTCAAGTTCAAGGACAGTGGTTGCTTGTGATGTCTAAATGAAGCCAGGTGAATCAAACACCACTGAAGGACCCCCCTGGGCTCTGCCACAGAAAACCAAACTCAGCACTGTTTTTCTTTCAGAGTGTCTGTAGCTGCAAGGTAGCCTTGTGGTTGCCTGGTTTTCCATTCTTCCCGCCCCCCCTGCACTAAAGTAATGCATCCTTTTGCTGGAGCTATCATAAAGACCCCACAGTGCAGTGGCAGCTCTGGGAACCTCCTTCATCAGCAAATTTCCTGGACAAGCTTATCTGTATTTTAAGGTTTGAAAACAAACAAACAAACCACTGTTGTTTGGCAATCCTGCTTGTATTATATGTGCCCACCACAAAATGTACATCATAGATATGTTCATGGCCACTGCCCTCATTTGCTTAGTGTTGGTTACCATTTTGTGATAGTCACATTTCCTTAACAGGTGCTAAGAAATTTGCATTTTTAGCAAATTTTGTGGCAGCGTAAATACGCAAAACAGAAGTTCTTCTTTTGTGTGGTACAGTTTCCTGCAAAGGTCCGGCAATTAAACCTTTCCTGTTTTGGTAGTTGAAAGGGTGATGAGGGCACAGTCACCTTTTACTCTGCTGTATCTCCTGACATCAGCTCTAAAACAGCCTTTTTAGAGCTGACTTAAGGACTATTTATTTTCTTTTCCTGCAGAGGACTGCATGTATGCAAGAGCAAAGCAAACCTTGATTCCTTCTCCAAAGGGACCTGGAATCCATGACGGATTTCCACTGCAAAATGTAGACAGGTAGTTCATTAAAACCAGACTTCACAGGTCAGCCTAAATCAAGGGTAAGGGGGAAAGGACATTCTCCCTGCTGTGGCTCTGTGTGCATTGGTCTTCTGAATACTGATTAACAGTAGAGAAATGTGGGTATCTGGAGCAAACGGCAGGCACACTGTGCTCTGCTCAGATTCTCATCCATATGACAAATCCCCAGGGCATTAGAACATGTTGTGGTGCTGTATTCTCCTCCTCTTCCCGGCTTCTCACATATTTCCTTTAGTTAACTGGTCTGGAGCCTTGGGACAGGAACTGGCACTTAATTACCCTGGAAAGCTGCCCCAGGGCAGGTCAGTAAGAGAGAGACCTGAGAAGAGGAGTGTGCAATGACTCCTTTGGAGTGGGAAAATGTCCCTCTTTTACTGCTGGGAGGAAGACTGCAGGCTGAGCCTCAAGGAGGGAGCAGTGCTTTGGGGGATGTCATTACAGGAGGAAGCATGAGGGGCTAATGAGGTGAGTTTGCTCCTGCTCAATGCTGTGGGGCTGTACACGGAGCTGATTCTCAGAGCTGCAGAGGTTGAGAGGTCCAGGTCTGAGTAGTAATCCACAATCAGCTCCCATGTGGGGCAAAGCTGGAGACCTCACACCTGTGGATTCCTGATGGAAAATCCCTCTTGGCTGGGCCTGGTCTAAAGTGAGATCTTTTTCTGTGGAGCACAGAAACACTGTGCACTGAATACAAGAGGAGCAAGGCAGCTGGTTGCCAGCATCTTGATTAGGGATGGATGAACTAGTTTGGGTAAAACAGCAACTGGTCTGACTGCACACAGACCTCCAGCTGAGCCTGAGTTTGGAAGGGTCAAAGCAATGCAAATATTATTATATGAAAATATTATATTATATTATTATTTTCATTCTTACACGTTGTCACTTGTCTTTAGTTCCTGGCTTTGTCAAAACAGCTGACAGACAGGGGAAAGGTGGCACATTTCTTGGCTGACTGGAAAGAAAGAGGTCACTTGATCTACCTATCAGCAGACATGTTTTTAGAAAACAAATGTTTTTCTTTGAACCCAAACACCCATCAAAAAATGAGAACATTTATCACTTTCTATTTAATTCAACCTACAGTAGCTAAGAGAAAAGCTTCAATAGCATCCTTATCCCTGATAGGCTTTCTTTTGAAGTGTCTGTGAAGTTTCTGTAGAGGATGTTTGTCAGGGCTGGAGCACTGAAAATTTCTGTGTGGGTCCTTGCCAGTGCGTTCTCAACATGCTCAGAATGCACGAGGTACTTTGGATGTCACCGCCAAGGGGAGGTGGAGCTTCTTGCTCGGTCATGCAAATGACAACTTGGCGATGCTCAGGGCTGTGGCTTTGTGGGAGCACCGTGCAAATGTTTGGATTCTGATTTAAAGTGAGCAGCCACCTGGCAGTTGTGCTGGAACATGTGTCTTCTGAAAGTGCATCTCAGTATTTTGCACTAGTTTTGTCCAAAAGATTCCTTAAGATGCAGTGATAGATAAAGTTTGGTATTCTTATCGAATATATGCATGTAGGCCTTCTTTCATAGTATTTTTTAATTTCATGTAGATAGAACATAGGAAATCCTATTCCATAGCCCTTCATTTAAACCATGGTTAATCTTTGGAGAGCTATATTTTACAGTGAAAGCTGCTATTTAACATACATAATAATTTTTTTTTTCCATTTAATTGCACAGAAGGGATTGTTTCCAGTAAATTAAAATTTCTTTGACACCAATTATTTGGCAATGCGAAGATGTAGTATTTTGCTTTCATTTAATTTCCTCTAAATTAATCTAATGATGATTAGATTTAAATAATAAAAATAATGAGTTGTTTCCCTCTCTAAATTACTTCTTTGTCATGTGTGTTTCCCTTTGTATTGAACTTGGTGACTTATTTGCTTTAAGTAGTTCTGAAATATTCTGACACTAATTGCATTTTGAAATATAACCTTCCAACTATGTTGCTTCTGTTTTTCACTCATTTCAGATTGGTTTAGAAGCATTGACTTGTTATTTTATTGCTGAATATTGAAGCTGAGAGCCACATTACATATATCAGCGTGCTTTCTTTTCCATCTTTAGTTTTGTTAATTAAATTCTGTATTCCCTATATTGCTCATGATTTGTAATGTTTGTTGCCAAATCCCAGGCACTGCAATGTAAAACCTATTCAATATAAATATTTTATTTGTCCAAATGTTTTTTAAAACTAGTTTAGTCATAATCTCTAGCATTTTCTTCCCTTGCAGTGTACTAAACAACCATTACACTATCTAAACAATCAAAGGGAAATATTCTGACTACTTCATGCAAAAATAAAAGATGAGGCATACATTTTTCCTGCTGCTAGTAAAAATGTAGAGAGACATGTTATTAAGGTTTCTGGGCTATATGGGACAGAAATATAATGGATTACATAACATAAAGCAGCCCAACAGAGGAGCCCAGTGTTCCTTCTGGCTGAGCACTGGATATGGGACAGAGCCCCGCATTGAGTGGTAGGGAGTTAAAAACACTTTTTCATTCTTCACTCGTAATATATTTAATGCACAGGGGAAAATATTATTATGTTTCAGGTTCCATGCCTTGTAGCCTAAAGCCATAAACACATAAAGGCAATCGCAGTGGATCAGACAGAAAGCCCATCTGATGCTGTAGTCTGACCCTGTAGGAGCCTATAAGTGAATGTTTAGGGAAGAGTAAAAGCAGAGTAAAGATGGGGGATGTTTCTATCCAGTATTTCTACTGGTCTCAAAGTTTTTTTCAGTCAGGGAAATCTATGTGCCAAGTCTGTTTCCTTCTGCTTAGTAGCTGTCAGTGGATTTCTCTCCTTGAGTTTGTCTCCTCTTGAACCCAGGTTTTGCATCCCATGACGTGTGAGGAGTCTTTCTCCCGTTACTTTAATTTCGTGGACCTAGTTTTGATTCTACTAAGAAAAAAATTAAACAGTTAATTCCTAGCCACTCTTTTCTTACCAGCAATGATACTATAAATTTTTCTCATATCCTCCCTCAGTCACTTAATTTCCATGGCAGAGATTCTTAGTTTAATTGTGTCCTATGCAAAAGATGTCCTACACCTTTGATTTTCCACTGATTTTTTTTTTCTGTGCATATTTCATATTCTTGTATTTTTTCTGAGGTTAAGGAATAACCAACATTCAAGATACAGGTGTACCATGGGTTTATACAATGGGATAATGGAGCCCTCCATTTCATTCTCTTCCCGTTTTGAAATAGTTTCTAACTATGATTTGTCTTTTTTGACTACTATTGAGCACTGAGCAGGCATTTTCAGGGCATTGTCTATCACAATTGAAAGATCACACTCTGAAGCTGCAACGCTCAGCTCAGCAGCCATCACTTTAAATGTGGAGTTGAGATTATTTTTCTTCTGTCTGACTAACTGTATTTTTACCTATATTGAACAGCATCTGACATTTTATTGCTCAGCCTCTTCTCAGCTCAGTCTCATAATATCCTTCTGCAATTTTTCATGAGTCTTGTCCTTCCTACTTTAATAACTTAGTATTGTCAGCAAACTTTGTCAGCTCACCACTGGCCCCCTTTGGGAGGCTATATTTATGGCCATATAGAACAGCAGGGGTCCCAGGGAAATTTCACTGATGATTTTCTTTCACTGCTTGAGACCCAGTCATATTACATCTTCTTCATCCCATTGTTA
>WAAG01086830.1:21463-42802 GCA_013390105.1 Tichodroma muraria | reverse complement strand
CCCCCCAATTTGCCTGGTGAACCCCCGCCCCCCCTCGGGGGTCTGGCTGGGGGGGCTGCAGGCGGTGGGGGTGTCGCTGCTGCCTCCGTGGGTGATTTAGGGTGGCTCTGGGGTTTTTTGCGCGTGCGGTTGGGCTGGGTGAGGGGGTCTCGGGCTGGGTGAGGGGTCTCATCCTTCCCGTGCCCACCCCGGGGCCAGCCTTTGGCGGAGGGTGGAGGGATGAGATGCTCCCCCGGGTGCTGGGGGCCGCTCACGACCCCCCCAGCCTTCCCCAGCTCCCGAGCCTCCCATCAGCCAGCCCCGGCACGGTCTGGGGGAGTCTCCCACCCCAGAGCAGTGCGGGGAAGGGGGGACAGACACCAGTCCTCCCCTCACCCAGCTCAGGGGCTGGTGGGTGCTGCTCCCGGATCCATCCCTCGGCAAGGACTGCATTCCCTGCCCCTCCCTTCTCTGCTCCTGCCCCGGGGGCGCACGGAGCCCCCCAGCACGAGCGGGCAGCAGTTTTGGGGCTCATCCTCCACCACCACGGGGAGGAAGAGCTCGGGGGTGATGCCGGGGCTGGGTGGCTGCATCGTGCCCCTCCACACCCCCTCATCCCTCGGCCCCCAGGCGTGGGCTTCGCCACGCGGCAGGTGGCCGGCTTCACCAAGCCCACCACCATCATCGAGCTGGACGGCGACAAGGTCACCGTGAAGACCCAGAGCACCTTCAAGAACACCGAGATCACCTTCAAGCTGGGTGAGGAGTTCGACGAGACCACGGCGGACGACAGGCACGTCAAGGTGAGCCCCCAACGCTGCCCCACCGCGTGGCACCCCCGAGAGGCTCTGTGGGCTCCGGGGAATTGCTCCATCAGCCCGTGGCTCCAGGGGCTCCATCCTGGCTGCCTGTGGAACGGGAACACCTCTGTGCCCGCCGGGACTGCTGCTCAAGCCTGGTCCCATCCAGGCAGCCCCCCCGAGTCCGTTTTGCAGCTGGGCTCCCCCGGGAGCAGGACGGAGCTGCCGGGAAAGTTGTGCAAGTGCCGGGCTGGCGAGTGCCAGCTTGCTCAAGAGGAGGCCGGCGGCCGTGGTGGGAAGTGTCCCTGCTCCGGGGGAAGAGGGGCACCACACCTCTTTTTTAGCCCTCTTCCCATGCTGACCCCCTCTACGCCTGCCCTCCCAAGCAGGCAGCGCTGCAGGGATGGAGCACCGGGAAAATCCCAGCTGGACTCATCCCTCCAAGGGCTCATCCCTCCAAGGGCTGCGGGTCCCTGGGGAGCTCAAAACTTCCCAGGCCAGGCTGCTCCTCCCTGTAAGAGCAAGGGAAAAATCACCTGAAAGAGAGCCATGAGTATCCTGGCCTCTCCCACCCTGCAGGGGCATTTTCCCTTGAAGTGGGAAGTGGCCCTCGAGTGGCCCAGCTCCTGATTTTTCCTGGATTTCAGCAGCCGCACCCATGCCCCACCGAACACTCCATGCAGGAGCAGCTGGCGGCTCTGTGCCCACACCCAGCCCGGGGGGCACCTCTGGAGGGACCTGGGGGCTCTTTGGGCACAAAACCCTTTCCTGGCCCCAGAGCAGGAAGCACAAACGGCTGGGCTCGGAGTGAGGCTGGGGGAAGGGGCTGAGTGTGAGGTCCCTCCCTGCCGCGCTCCCTCCCGCCCCAGCTCCTGGAAGCCGTTCAAGCAGCAGGAACGTGTGACCGGCGCGGAGCTCCTGCCACAGCCCGGGACGTGCCCTTGGGGTGCCCCTCAGCAGGGGGCCAGAGGGCACATGATGGGTCAGCAGGGCCAGGACGGCTGTCCGAGGCACAGGGCTGGACGGGACGGGGCAGGTGGGGTCAGCCATGGGGTGCTGGGAGCTGTGGAGCACCCAGGATAGCGTGGAATGGTTTGGGTTGGAAGGGACCTTAAAGTTCAGCCATTGCAACCCAAACCATGGGCAGGGACACCTCCCACTGTCCCAGGCTGCTCCAAGCCCCGTCCAGCCTGGCCTTGGGCGCTGCCAGGGACCCAGGGGCAGCCACAGCTGCTCTGGGCACCTGTGCCAGGGCCTCACCCCCCTCACAGGGAGGAATTTCTCCCAATTTTTCCATCTATCCCTGCTATGATATATCCTCTGGCTGTGGGTTCCGGAGTTGTGGGGCACCCAAACCCTGCAGGTACCCAAACTTTTGGACAGCTGAGCAGTGGGGGGACCCAGCTATGGGGAGAATTGGGATCTGAGGGAGCACCGGGAGCCTTGTGGGGATTTGGGGCTGGGACACACCTGAACTCTGGATAGACCCAAGCCATGGGGGCACCCGAGGGGCGGCCCCCGGCTCTGGAGGGGCTGGGTGGGGGGCACAGGGCAGGATGGGGACAGGCAGGCGGTGCCAGTGCTGGTGCCAGTGCCTGTCCCGGCACAACCCCGTCCTGCGTGCCGTGGCCGGCGCTGTCACAGTAACCTTGGCGCGGGCCGGGCTCTCGGGGCTGAGTCAGCAGCGGCGCTGAGCAAACAGCAGCGCGGCGAGCAGAGGCGTGTTTGCTGCATCAGCCTCTCCAAAAACCCTCGCCGGGCCCTGCAGGGCAGGGAAGCTTCGGTTCCGAGCCCCGATCCCTGCCCCGCCTCTCGGGTCCCCGCCGGAGCCGGCGAGCCGCGCGTGGGAGCGCGGCCGGGACAGGTCCCGGTGGCCCCGGAGCGGGACGTGGCCCAGGGCAGCGCTCCCCGTGCTGGCCCCGGGGCACGGAGGGCAGGGTGACCGTGCCGGTGGCACTCTGGGGTCACAGGGCGCAGCCGAGGCCGTAACCCAGTGCAGGATCCAGGCTGCGCTGAGCGTGGCTGACCGAGCCAGGCGGGGATGGTGCCGGGTGGGCATCCCCACAGCCGCACCCCCGGGCTGATCCCGAGCCCTGCGGGGCTCCAGGGTCCCCTCTGAGGGATAACCCCCCCCAGAGCCCAGAAACCCCGGGGAGGAAGGTAACTGTGTGTCTCAATCCATCCCTGCAGTCCGTGGTCACCCTGGATGGAGGCAAACTCATCCACGTGCAGAAGTGGGAGGGGAAGGAGACATCGCTGGTCCGGGAGCTGAAGGATGGGAAATTAGTTCTGGTAAGGAAATGGTTTTATTCCGAGCTTCCCACCTCAGAAATGGTTTTATTCTGAGCTTCCCACCTCGGAAATGGTTTGAAGTGGGAAGAGCTCAGCTCGGGGCTGGGCAAGGCAGCACTAACCACCCCCCAACCCCTCTGCCCCCAGACTCTCACCATGGGCAACGTCGTCTCCACCCGCACCTACGAGAAGGCGACATAGACGCTGTCCCAGGTCCCCTGCCTGTCACCCGGTGCCACATCGTCCCCACCTCCTGGCCCTGTGCCAGGCACGGCTTCCCGGGGGCTCGGAGCCGCTGCCCTGCCGGGGCCACCCCTGCCCCCGCCCGGCGCCTGCAGGGGCTCGGGTGGTGGTTTCGTGGTTTGTCGTTGGGTTCTTTTTTAATTGATAGTGGGAAAAGTCATACGGAAAAATAATAAAGGTGTTGTTACAGTTCTGTGCTCGGTTTACTCGGGAGAAGGTGTTTTTGGCACGTGCCCAGCGCCAGGGATGGCAGGGATGGGGTTAATGGCCAGTGAGGCCAGTAGCCCATCTCAGCCTCTTCTCCAAGCTGTGGGGATCAGTTCTGGTTGGAAGTTCTGGTTAGAAGTGTGCTCTCCCAGCAGGAATGTTCAGGATCCAGGACTGCCCCTCTCAGCGAGGCCGAACCACCAGGGCAGGAGGGAGCCCCACAGCCTCAGCCAGAGGAGCAGGCTCACCTGGAATAAAGATCCTGAGCTCTTGGGGTGTGGATTTGGGAAGGGAAATGGCCCCGAAGGGGGATGCAGCCATGGGGAGCTGGGCTGGGAAGCAAAAGGGAAGGCTGGGAAGGAAAAGGGGGAAGGGGAGGCTGCATCAGCAGTCCCACCCTCTCCTGCGATGCCAACAGCTGCCAACCCCACTCCCAGCTCCCTGCAGGGCCAGAGGCCACAGGGGCGACTCCCTCCCCAGCCACATCTGTCCCAGCAGGGCCAAGCTGCTCCTGGAACACCCCCTGCCATCCCTTCCCCTGACCTTCAGCTCCAGTTACAAGATTTATACTCCTTCCAGAAAGCTTCTCCTATGGGTTACCTCACCACACACCCCCTTCCCACCCTAGGGAACCTCAGGAAGCAGCCAGAACTTGCCAAAAAAACCCTTTCCCATCTCCACACAGCCAGCGCTGCTCTTCTCCTGCCCAAGATGAAGTGTGGAGGGTACAGAAGAAAGGAGCCAGTACAAAGTACAGCTGGAGAGGGCAGAGATTTATTTTCCATCCCTTTCCAAGGCAGCAAACACTCCACAGTCCGTGTTTACTCCCAGTATCTCCACTCCCCCATTTGCTCCTTGCTCCTGCACTCCCAGTGTTTGCAGAGGCTGAGGCAGGTGTGCAGCCCGGAGCTCGGGGCCAGGGGGTTGTGGTTCCACCAACCAAAACAACAACAGCAACGCCAAACCCTGGCCCCAGCACGGCGCGGGCCTGGCTGCGCCACCCCAAGCCCTGCAGGCAGCACGGGGCCGCTGTCACCCAGCTGTCACAAGAGCTGGCAGCAGCTCCAGCAGGACACGAGGCTGCGGGACAGCAGGGGTGCCCTGCAGGTGTCATGAGCCCGTGCTGACAGCAGCTGCGGGACAAAGGGGCAGCCTGTGCCCAAGGTGACAGAGGACAGCTCGCAGCAAGGTCAACACCCGAACCACCACACACCTGTGGGGAAGGAAACTCCTTGTCCCTGGGGCAGGAGAGGGGCTGATCCCTGCTGGCTGCACCAGGGAATGGCCGTGGCAGCAGCCCAGCCTGCCCTGCTCATCCCAGGGCTACTTCTTGTGCTTCTTCTTCTTCTTCTTCCTGGGGGCCTTGCTGGGTTTCCCGGAGTGCTTGGGCCTCTTGCTGGAGGGCTGAGCTCCGTCGCTGTCCGAGGCCGAGCTGTCCGAGCCCGACTCCGAGGACTGCTTGGCCTTGTGCTTCTTCTTCTTCTTTTTCTCCTAAGAAAACACAGGGAAAGCTGGGGAGTGTGGGAATGCTCTCCCTGGTGCTCACCAGGGCAGCACGGGCCTTTCTGGGCCTGTTCCTGCACAGAAGGGGCACTGTGCCCCAGCAGGCAGGAGTCAATCGCCACTGCCAGCCCTCAGCTGCAGGGGCAGGGCACAGAACATGACAGAAATCAGAGCAGCGGGGCAGCAACATGGAAATCCAAGGCTGGAAAACACTGGATAATTCATGGAAGGAGAGTTCTTGCTCTCACTCTATTACTTCATTGTTCTTTGTTAATACAAGTCGGAAAGACGAAGCTTTTTTGCCTAAAAATTGGGTTTCTAAACCCATTGCAACATCCCTGCAGCCCCAGCCCATCACCAGCCCCCAGCCTGCCAGGACGGGAGCACTGGAGCATCCAAACGCTCCCAGCTCGGGGCAGGAGAGCCCAGTGGAGCTTCCAGCAGCAGGATGAGGTCAGTGCCCTCCTGCAAGACATGGTTCTTTGCACAACCTCACAAAAGATTTCACCACCCCCTCCTGTTTCCCAACTTCCTCTGTGCACCCTCCTGCTCCCCAACTTCCCACTGCACCCCCTCCTGCTCCCCAACTTCCCACTGCACCCCCTCCTGCTCCCCAACTTCCCACTGCACCCCCTCCTGCTCCCCAACTTCCACTGCACCCCCTCCTGCTCCCCAACTTCCACTGCACCCCTTCCTGTTCCCCAACTTCCTCTGCGGCCCTTCGTGCTCCCCAGTTTTTCCTGAACCCCATCCTGCTCATCTTCCCATTGCACGCCATCCTGCTGATTCCTTCATACAGTCGGCTGCTTCCCAGTTTCCTTGCACACTCTCCTCTTCCCAAACTTCTCTTCCACCCTCCTCTCCTGCTCTCTCCCCCTCCAGAGCCCCCCATGCTGTGCTTCTGCAACGCCCCGAAACAAAAGCTCCAGATCTGACCCTCGGCTGCAGCACGAGAACAGCTGGTGCTGGAATAAAGCCCGTAAGGAACTTTGAAATGGATCTAAACCCTCCAATGAGAGGCGTGTGACCAAGCAACAGGCAGAGATTACCCTGGGATCAGGCCTGGGGGGCACTGGGATCACCCCAAGGTAGACCTGCACCGTTTAATGATTCAGATGGCAATTTGGGGACATTTAACCAGAACACAGGCCTGCAGACTGATCAATCAGGGGATCTGATTGATCCCCTGCTGCTGCAGCCCCTTCCAGCAGGGAGCAGGAACGCCACCAGCAGCTCCCAAGGGCCTGGCAAACCCCATCCTGCACAAACTCAGGAGTTCCCTCCCCTTGGCTCTGGGAAGTAAAGGGAAGCAGGCGAAGGGGCCTCTAAAACAACTGCAGCTTGCACATGGTTAATGCAAAGCTGCAGCTTTCTGTCCAAGCACAGCAGCACGAGGCTCCAACAAGGACCCGCCAACGCCAGCCACGGCCACAGCAGCGCCCGAGACTTTCCTGGCAGAAAGCTCTGAGGTCATGGAATGGTTTGGGTTGGAAGGGACCTGAAAGACCACCCAGGGCCACCCCAGGGACACCTCCCACTGTCCCAGGCTGCTCCAGCCTGGCCTTGGGCATTGCCAGGGATGCAGGGGCAGCCCCAGCTGCTCTGGCAATTCCAGCCCAGCCCCTGCCCACCCTGCCAGGGAACAATTCCCAATTCCCAGGATCCCCTCCAGCCCTGCCCTGGGGCAGTGGAAGCCATTCCCTGTGTGCTGTCCCTGCAGGCCTTGTCCCCAGTCCCTCTGCAGCTCTCCTGGAGCCCCTCCAGGCCCTGGCAGGGGCTCAGAGCTCTCCCTGGAGCTTCTCCTCTCCAGGCAGCACCCCCAGCTCTCCCAGCCTGGCTCCAGAGGGACTAATCAGGAATTTCTGCCCTATTTGAAGACACGAGAAAAGAAGCCAAGGAGGGTTTTGGGGAGCAGAGATGGCCACTGAGGTGACCAAAGCCCTGGGACAGGCTTGGACAGCCCCAGTGAGGAATGTGGCCCAGCAAGCTCAGCTCAGGGCTCTGACTAACCCAGCTTTTAAGCACCTGTGCCCAAATTGGATTGGGTGGCCAACACCAGGCCCAGGCTCAGCTGGGGAAAAAGGAAAGGAGCCACAGCTTATTATTCCTCAAACAACAACTCTTTTAGGGAGCTGGAAGAGCAGAGACAGCACTCAGAGCTGAGCATCCAGCTGAGTCCTCTGGGATTCCAGGGAAGGGAGCAGAGGATGGAGTCGCTCCACACCCACCAGACCCCTGGCACATTTTAGCTCTACAACAGCAAATAATGTCACCCAAAACTGAGTCTGTTTTCCTGTGGGGCAACAGACTCACCACAAAGTCCCTGACCCACAGAGGAAAGGCAGAAGCAAATCTTCCCAGTCCTGAGAAGAGGATGGGAAGGAGTTAAATCCTGCAGAGAAGGGGATGCAGCAAGCAGAATTTTCTCAAGCTTTTCCAGCCCATGCACATGGTGAGAAAGTTTGACAAGACCTTCACAACCAACAGCTTCATTCCAGAGCTTGGGAAACTTTCTCAGGATGCGAGGGCTGAAGGCAGGACAGGATGTCACACACGCTCCTGGGGATGGAACAGGAGACATAAAAGCACACATGGGCATTGTGCTGCCTGGAAAAAAATCAACAAACCCTCTCTCTCCCCTTTTTGGGGGCTTCTTACAGCCAAGATCACTCCAAGAGACAAATTCCTTTTCTGGCACACAGTGGATTCTTGGGGTGGGTTCTGTGCAGAGCCAGGAGCTGATCTAAGTGATCCTTGTGTGTGTCTTTTCCAGCCCTGGATATTCCATGATTCCCTGATTCTTCCAGTGCAGAAGTGTAGTCAGCACAGCAAAGCAGCACAGCCTGGGCTGGAAATGCAGCAGGAAACAAGGAGAGCTGAGCATTCCCAGAGGAAAAAAATGTGGCTGCTCCATCCCTGGAAGGGCTTTGGAGCAGCCTGGGACAGTGGAAGGTGACACTGGATGGGATTTAAGGTCCTTCCAACCCAACTCATTCCATGATTTTATGATTTGCAGTAGCAGGAGGCAGCGCTGCTGCAAAACCCTCCTGCACGAGCAGCATCCTGCTCCAGACCACAGCTTCCCTTGCATCCAGCACCCAGCCCTGGGAGAGCAGCTCTGCCCTGGCACCGGGGAACTCGGTGTGCAGGGGCTGTCTCCAGCTCAGGGACTGCCCAGCAAAGCCCAGCTTTGTGCCTGCAGGGACAGCCCTGAGCTGCCAGGTGCCCTCCAGCCGTGCTGGATGGGGCTCAGCTCAGCTCTGGGCACACCCAGCACTCCAAACATTGCATTTTGGGGGAATATTTGGAAAGGATTTGGCCCAAGCAGCTCTCAGTGCAGAGGGCTCACGGCACACAGAGCTTCTCTTCACGGTTCCTTGCACATCCTGCCCCTCCTATGCAATTATCACACCAGAACCCAACAAAAGTGCTCCAAAATCTCTCTCCAAGCGCCTGTTGGAGCTGCCAGCAGGACAGCAGCAGGCTGGGCTGGAGCCTGAGTGCTGATTTCATGGAATTCCTTCCCTTCTGCTCCAGAAACTCCTCCAAGAGGGGCCCCTCCAGCACTCCAGGCTCCCTCCTGCCCTTTGTGAGGAAACTGCTCCAGGCTGTGCTCTCAGAATGTTACAACAGCTCACTCCTCCTAAAGGTATTTTTGGGGTTGAGATAAGAGGGGAGTGCCCAGAACTCTCCAAGAAGCTGAAATATTTTTCACCATACCCTTTTGAGGAGTTATGATCCCATTCCAAGACTCTGTGTCTTGTCCTTGTGAAAAACTCGAATGGATTTCTAATGTCTGTCTGCATCCCCAGGGGCGTGCCAGGAATCCTTTAGGCTTTATTTTATTCTTTATCCTCATTCCACCACTCAATTTCATTCCAAACGAGATTATACCAATCTAAAGGTGTTTTTGCATCCTTTGTTGGAGGAGCAATCAGAATGAAGCTGAGAAGAAGAACCCAGCCTAGAGCCAGCAAATAAAGACAGCCAGATTCAGAAAAATTTGGATTAAGACAATGTGTGAAGGGCTGTGCCCTCTTAATGCCATGGAAGAACCAGTAAAACCAGTAAAACTGAGCATGGACCAAGGCTGGATGAGCCACAGGTCACAGAACAAGCACATTTAGGTGTGGTTTTCACATGAAGATCTGCAGGAAAATCTGGAAATCTTCCACAAGGTGGGGAAAAGAGCAGCAAAGTCATAAAAAAGTTCCAATCCCAAAACCACCTCAGGGCCGAGCGGTTCCATGTGGAATAAAGCTCGTAAAGAACTTTGAAATGGATCTAAAGCCCCAAATTTGAGGTTGTGTGAGCAGAAGATGGGGCAGACTTGGAGAATTTCAATCCAAGGGTTTATCCCTCAGTCAGCACTGCAGGTTTTTTCTTGGAAGACAAAGGCAGCAGGATCAGAAGGGCTCAGCCATTCCCAGCCTCCTGCCTCCCACACAATCCCAGCAGGGTCACTGCTGTTCCCACAGGAGCCTCTTCACCCCGTGACCCCAGGAGGAAGAGGGACACAGAGCCTGGGCCTGCCCAGCTGTCCCAGACAGGCTCTGGGGCTCATCCCTGGCACCATGGAATCATGGAATTGTTTAGGCTGGAAAAGCCCTCCAAGATCAGCCAGTCCAGCCACGGCCCCAGCACCACCAGCACGTCCCCAGGTGCCACATCCACGTGGTTTATGAGGGATGGGGACTCCACCACTGGCAGAACAATTTTATCAACCCTTTCTGTGAAGGGTTTTTCCCAAATATCCAACCTAAACCTCCCTCAGCACAACCTGAGGCTGCTTCCTCTCATCCCATCCCTCATTCCCTGGGAGCATCCCCCGGCTGTCCCCTCCTGGCAGGAGCTGTGCAGAGCCAGAAGGGCCCCCTGAGCCTCCTTTTCTCCAGGCTGAGCCCATTCCCAGCTCCCTCAGGATTCTCCATTCCCTTCCTTGGACACGTGCCAGCCTCTCCCCTTCTCCCTCCAGCACCCATTTTCTCAGGGAATACGGAGCCAGGGCAGGGCTCAGCGCCGCCACCCAAAGATGTGTCACTGTCACAGCAGTGCCACTCCCATGCTGAGCCCTGAACTCCAGCCTGTAAATGCCGTGGGGCTCAGGCAGGAGGGAAAACAGGAGCTGGGAAGCACTGGGAAGGCAAGGTGAGAAAAAAGGGGGTGAAGATCCTGGAGTGTCTCAAGAGAGGAATCTCTGAAGAGGAAAAAAAAACCAGAAACTGCAAGGAAACATCAGATCCAGAAAAGCACAAAATGCTGATCCTGAACAACCATAAATATTGATTTTAGTGCTCTGACACTCAGTGGAGATAGAATCCCTTGGGACCTGGCAGCTCCCTCCTCTCATTTAAAAACCCCAGCCCCACACCGGTGTGACACACATGGGAGGGAACAGGTCAGCAAGGAGATTGTCCCTGAACCCCCAGAGCTATTTATTTCCACGTGCTGTAAATCCCTGGAGCTCCAGGCAAGCAGGGAAGCACATGGTGGCTCCCAGATAAGATCACAGCAGGCACTCCAGACTACAAGGGAACCATTCATCTCCAGGATCCCACATCCTGCCTCCAAAAAAGCTCCAACTTTTATTATTCCAGCTCTGGAAAACATCTGAAAACTTTTGATGTCACCCTTGAGAAGGGAGGGAGATCAAAGGAACAAGTGAGATTTCAAGGAAAGTTATTAATCCACCAATCCCCAAAAAATCAGGAACAAATCCAGGATAGTGACCCACATTTCCTGTAGTGTCAGCAGGGCAAGACTCCACTGGGAATCCCCATCCTGGTGGATGGGCAGGGGTAGGATAAAAAGCTATTTGTGCTATTTGTGCACTTCTTTGTGTAATTTTTCCCCCAAAACATTTAAATAACTTGAGCCTTTTCTGGCTGTTGCCACTCTCCAGGGATACAGAGAGGCCAGGGAGCTGGCAAGAGGGGAAAAAATAGACCAAGGGCTTTGAAAGAGTAATTAAAAGTGAAAGGGCTGATGGAAGAGTTTATTTATCCAAGTCTTGAACTGGATTGTGGCTGCCCCTGGATGTGTCCCAGGCCAGGCTGGATGGGGCCTGGAGCAGCCTGGGACCAAGGCAGGAGTGGGATGGGATTGGATTGGATTTAAGGTCCCTTCCAACCCAAACCCTCTGGGATTCTGTGGATACTCAGCCCTGAATAAACCTGACCACCAGAAGCTCCTGGTTTGGGTTCAAGCCTCACCTGTGTTTTATTTTATCCCATCCTGCTCCGAGCCAGAGGTCAAACACTGCCTGGAAAATGTCTCTGATCTGGTGCCATTTTCACAGGGACAGAAATTGCTCTGGAGCCTGGGAATGCTCCCTGTGCAAACACAGCCAGGGATTTTCCCCCAGAGTGTGCAGATAAAGCAAATTCCCACAGCTCTGGCAGGGTCAGGATACCCCTGGAGCCAGCAGGGCACAGAGTCCAGATCAAAGAAAGGTGTGAGGGCAGGAGAGAGGAGGGAAACAGGTCACTGGCAGGAATCACAGGAATTCAGGACACTGAAGCAATGCCTACAGAGCCTCACAAAGACTAGGAGAAACAATAACCATCTTTTTCTCACTCTAAGAATATCTTTAGAGGGCTGTGTGCTGTAGCACAAAACCAGCTTGAAGGCAGCTCGACAATAAAAGGAGAAAACCTAAGAATTAGTAAGAAATCTGCAGAGGAGATTCCTGTTTTGCTACCGAATCTGCCCAAAACCGAGGCACCTCCTCAGCCCACACCTGGCTACTCACACTCACGCTGCTGGAGTAACTCAGTTGTAACTACAGAGCAAATACCCATCCCCCATTTCCTTTTCCAGGCCAGCCAGAGGCCGCCTCGTACCTTTTTTCTCTTCTTTGATGACTCCTCAGCCTGGCTGATCTTTTTATCCCCTTCACGTCCTGCTGCTGCCCCCTCCTCTTCCTCCTCCTCCTCTGGAATGAGGCTGTATTTGGTTCCCCCAGGCTGCATGAAACACTCCTTGGCAAAGTGACCTGGAAAAAAAAGGTGTTTGAAGGAACAACCCAGCCCCTTTTCCTTCTTTTTGTTCTTTTTTTAACAAATGCGTTTCACACACGTGAAGTGCTGCCAAGGCTCTTTTGATTATCAGTGACAAGGAGACAATCCACACTGGACATTTTTTATTCCAAAATTTCAGCTGTTTGAACGTGCCCTGATTAAACAGGACAGGGAACAAACAGAACCCAGGTCATTCTGGAGGGATTAGTTAGGCAAAAAATAAAATATTCTTCTCTCAACAAGTAAAAGTCTGTCACTGCAAGGGCTTAATCAGCCCAGAAAGGAGTGGGGGAAAGGTAAATTGGTGTGATTGGCACCTGGAAAATGAGCTAAAGCCACAAAGAGAGAGAAACTCAGCTCTTCTCATTCTACCCTTTCTACTCTGGAGATATCAAAGTTGACCTACTAAGAGCTGCAGTGGAAATTTGGAGAGCTGGCACCTGCTGTTAGGAGGAGACACCATTATTAAAAAGCAGATTGGAAATAGGCATAGTCCTGGTTTTCGGGGTTCTTTAAAATTGTGTTTTATATATAATAGTTCTTTAAATAGTAATAATTCTTTAAAATAGCATTTTAAGGACACTTCTCTACCACTACAGAGCCCACATTCATCATTAACCTCCTCCAGAACAGCACGAGCCCCATTAACAGCTTCATCTAAATAACACAAGTAGGGCACAGCAAAAACTCCTGCACAAAAAACTACTCAGTGCCTCATCAACTTGAATAAATCTGCTGAGACGCACCACAAAATCATCTTCACACTGCTGAACCAGGCAGGACACCATTTCAGCACGTCACAAACTTGGCTTCAGCTCTGAGACACAGCTCCAGTTCCCAGCAACTGAGCCGGAGCTTCCACTGACAGCTGTTCCCAGTGGGATCACCTGGGGAAGGTTTGTTTGCCTCTTAAAAACCAAACTCAGAGTAAGGTGTCAGTATGAGACACAGGAACCAAACGGTGCAGGAAGGGGAACCTGTCCTGAACTGTGCCCAGCAGGAGGCACAGAATGGTTTGGGTTGAAGGGGCCTCTGGAGACCACCTGGAGCAGGGGACACAGGGACACACCCAGGGGGCTGGGGTGGCTCCAGAGAGGGAGACTCCACTCCCTCCCTGTTCCAGAGCTCTGCCACTCCCCATGGACAGAAGTTCTTCCTCACACTCAGGTGGAGCTCACTGTGGTTTAGTTTCTGGCCATCACTCCTTGTCCTGTCGCTGAGCAGGATCTGGCACCATCCTCTGACACCCCTCGGGGATATTTGTGCGGATTGATGGGATCCCCTCCCATCATCAGTGTTCGGTGTTTATCACATTTATCAGTGTTTTACACATTTATCAGTGTTTTCTTCTCCACAACACCCAGGCCCAGCTCCCTCAGTCTCTCCTCCTCTCTCCAGTCCTTCAACATCTTTGTGGCCCCTCACCAGTAGCCCAAAGGGGTGTGATTTTAAAGAATAAACTTTTTTATTTGAAGGACTTGAACGAAATATTTTGTTTTTGTAGCAAGTGATAAAAAAGGCCTCCTCTAAAGGACAAACATGGAACCAAAATTCAGTCCTTACAACCACGTGTAACCATGCCAGCAGCATGCCCAGAGCAGCTGTGGTTGTCCCTGGGTCCCTGGAAGTGTCCCAGTCCAGGCTGGACACTGGGGCTTGGAGCAGCCTGGGATCTTGGAAGGTGTCCCTGAGGATTGGAATCAGGTGGGATTTAAGGTCCCTCCAACCCAAACCATTTAGGGGGCTCTAACCATGAGACAGATGTTGCAATGTATCTGAATAACTTAGTCCCTGAGGTGCCCCAGCCAAACTATCTCTAGATGTGCTTATCAGAAGCCCTGGAATCCGTCAAGGTTGCTGAAACAAAAATTGTGCTAAATTGGGAATGCAGATGCTGAGAAACATTAAAAGGAATGCAAGAAGTAGATAAAAAGGACACCTGGGCTCTGACCTATCATGTTCCTGGGACCCTCGGACTGGGGGTGAAAGAGACTGAGTAACCAATCAAGTAATGTGTGAAGAGTAGTCCTAGAAATGTGCAATTGGGGTATAATGCAAACAATAAACAGCTTCTGTGGAATCACACTGGTTCTGTGTTCAGAGGACCCTTACTTCCTGCAGACAGACAGTGACACAACCCCACCAAGGGTCACGGCCCGGCTGGGACAAAGCCATAAAGAAGCAGCCCAGCCCCACCTTTGCAGCCACATTTCTTGCACACCGTGTTCAGGACGGCCTCCAGGGTGATCTTCTGGCTCGTGTAGTCCCTGAAGGAGCGTTTCTTCCTCTCATCCTGACTGGGAGGACAAGAACAGCTCTGTTTTCAATCCATTCCCATCTTTAATCCCTCACTTTTGTACAAACAAACCTGACCACGAGGCTTATAAAGGCTACTCTCAAGGTAAAACTTTCTAAAACCAAAGAGCAGAGCAGACCTGGCCTTGGACACTTCCAGGGATGCAGGAGCAGCCCCAGCTGCTCTGGGAATTCCAGCCCAGCCCCTGCCCACCCTCCCAGGGAACAATTCCTTCCCAATATCCCAGCCAGCCCTGCCCTCTGGCAGTGGGAAGCCATTCCCTGTGTCCTGTGGGAAGCCATCCCCCTCTGCTCTGCTCTGCTCAGATTTACCCACTCAAGGGAAACGTTGTTGGGGTCCAGGTCCTTCCCCGTGCCTTGGTGAACGACCTTCATGGAGAGCGAGAGCTTCAGCTTCTCATCCTTCACCTGCAAAACACGCAATCAGCAGGAGGAACGAGCACGGCGTCAATTAACACGCAGGACACTTAATCATGATTGAGGTTACCTCTTTCCCAATGAGCTTCACCCAGACCTTGTCCCCAACGTCGACCATCTCGGAGGGTTTATCCACACGGCAGGAGGACATGTGAGTCCTGTGGACAAGGCCTGCAGTGGGGCAGGGAGAGGAGAGAGACACAATCCTCAGATTTGCCTTCCAGGACAGCAGCTCCCAAAGTGGATCCACATAATCCCTCGGGGTGTGGGAAGAATGTGTTCCCACACACATTGATAAATAGAATTCAATTTTTTTTTTGATTTCTTATTTATTCACGTTTTTTATTTCTTATTTATTCAGCGTTTATTTTTTTTAGCTCATCCTTTTTTCAGTTCTGTAGGGACAACTCTGCACTGAACCTCGGATTTGCAGCTTCCAAAGTGCCTTGGAGCAGACAATCCTTTGGGGTGTGGGAAGAATTGAGTTTTTACACCATTAATAAACAAAATTTAAAAACGAATAGTGTTTATTTAATCTTTAACTCATTATTTTTTAATTTCTTTTTGATTATTGTCTATAATGTAGACACCACTAGTAAAGCTGCAAATGTTAATAACAAATACAACTAATAAATATATTTATGAATAAACATATATGTATTTTGGAGGGTACTCCAATTTTTTAACTTGCTAAAACAGGTCACAGCACCCAAAATCAAACTTTAATTTGGGTGATTGACAAGTGGACAACAGGCTTCTGCAAGGGAGGAGAAATCTGGGAACACTTTGCTGTTCCAGCTCACATTCCAAGGCCACTTTGTGCCTTCCCCCAGCACCACAATCCTGCACCAAAATCCTGCAGGGAGCAGGAACTTCAGGAGAGGAGCAGAAAAGGGGTTCCTTGGGGGTTGCAGCTTTCCCACAATCATGGACACAGCTTTAAGTCTGATTTTCCACTTCTTTTTATTTCAGCTTCATTTTAGTCTTTTTTCCCCACTCATTTACACTGACCATTAAAAGGAGGAAATTGGGCAAACTACTTAACTGCAGAGTTCCTACAGTTCTGCCACTATCTTCAAATGACTCTCTAAAATATCCTGAAGTTAACAAAACCTCCTATCAAACCTAAGATATCCAGAATTTACCAAAAACCCACCCCAAGACACCCCAAAGCTACCAAAAACCCACCTCAAAATATCCAGAATTTACCAAAAACTCTTCTAAGTCTTTTTTTTTTTAAATCGTACAAAAATCCATCATCTCCTAGATGCTTTCCAAGACCTCCAAATTTCTTCCTTATTTAGGAAAAACTCCTTTTCTGAGCTTTTTCTGAAAGCCTTTAATTCTGAGGTCTTGCCTCAGAGGCTAATTCTGAGGCTGCTCACCTTGGACACACCAGCCTGAAACTCCACCTAAAGCAAATCAGAGACACAAACCTTGTTTCCTGCAGCCTGGGATTCTGATAAATGCCCCATAATCTGTCACTGCAGCAACCTGGGGAGAAAATCCACAAGCGAGCTGAAGGAAAGCCCTTCCCAAACCCCTGTGCTCAGCCCACAGGGAAAAACAAGCACCAAAACCCTGCACAGTTGACCCGATCTGGAAATCATCAGAGAGTCAGGGAATGTCTGGGGTTGGAAAGGACCTGAAAGACCACCCAGTGCTACCCCTGCAGGATGGCAGGGACACCTCCCACTGTCCCAGGCTGCTCCAGCCTGGCCTTGGGATCCAGGGGCAGCCCCAGCTGCTCTGGCAATTCCAGCCCAGCCCCTGCCCACCCTGCCAGGGAACAATTCTCAATTCCCAGGATCCCCTCCAGCCCTGCCCTGGGGCAGTGGAAGCCATTCCCTGTGTGCTGTCCCTGCAGGCCTTGTCCCCAGTCCCTCTGCAGCTCTCCTGGAGCCCCTTCAGGCCCTGGCAGGGGCTCGGAGCTCTCCCTGGAGCTTCTCCTCTCCAGGGAGCACCCCCAGCTCTCCCAGCCTGGCTCCAGAGAGGCTCCAGCTCTGCGGCCTCCTCTGGGCTCATCCAGCAGCTCCAGGTGCTGCTGAGATTGGAATTCCGAGCTCTGCAAGTGGGGAATCACCTGAGTGGGGCAGAGGGACAGAATCCCCCCTCCCCTACTGCCCCCTTCTATCGCTGCCCCCACACCTGTACACTAACAAGTCCACAGCCACAGGTGTGTGCAGCTGTACAGAGCTGTCCGTCACCCAAACCCTGACGAAACCAAGAGAATAAATTCACACAGAGCCCGGCCCAGGTCGCGCCGGCCGCTCTCCGCACCTCGCCCTGGAAGATCGAGTAGAGCTCAGGGAGCGGCTCCATCGCCTTCAAAGGGGCCGTGCCAGCCAGTTGGATTCACCCCACGCTATCGCATTCCCTCTCCACGATGCTGAGAAAAGAAAAGCTTCATTAACGCCCGAAAACCCTCAAAGCGCTCATGGTTCAGCGGCTTGAGGAGCGCGGGGAGGACCCGAGAGGAACCCGCAGTGCCACGGCGCAGACTGACCCGGATCGGCGCGGTGGGACAACACGGCTCTTCCCGAGCCCGCGGGGCGGTGAGGGCTCCTCAGCGGCCGCGCCAGCAACACGAACCCGCCAGCATCACCTCAACCGCCTTGCTCACCACCGCCATTCCCCCTCACGCCGAGAGGCCGCGCTCCCCGCCAATCACAGCGCGCAATGTTGCCGGGTGGCGACCCACAGCCAATCACCGCTATCCATGCTACCCAGCGCCCGCTCTCCACCAATCAGAGTGAGGCGCGCCAGAAGGCGCCGCGCTCCCCGCTCTATCCCCGGCGCGCCGGCGGAGCGTCAGGGAGGCGGGACATCCAGGGGCTCCGCCAATCAATGCGGCGGCCGCGGCGGCGGCAGCCAATGGGACGAGGGGGGNTCCGGCCGGGGCTCTGCTCCAGGCGGTAATGGGAGGAACGTGAGGGGAGGGTGGGAAGAGAGCGGGGGTGAGATGGAGAGCTGAGGGAAGAAGGCCGGAGGTGGTTCCAGTAGGAGGGAAAGGCCCTGAGCATGTTGGGGCTGGGCACTCCTGAGGCGCCTCCAGTGCTGCGTTCGGTTCTGGGCCCCTCAGTTCAGGAGGGATACAGTGGGTCTGGAGCGTGTCCGGGAATGGGGCTGGGAAAGGGGGGGAGCATCAGGAGCAGCTGAGGGAGCTGGGAAGGGGCTCAGCCTGGAGCAGAGGAGGCTCAGGGGGCCCTTGTGGCTCTGCCCAGCTCCTGACAGGAGGGGACAGCCGGGGGGGTCGGGCTCTGCTCCCAGGAACAGGGACAGGAGCAGAGGGAACGGCCTCGGGCTGGGCCAGGGCAGGCTCAGGGTGGGCACCAGCAGGAATTTCCCCATGGAAAGGGGGGTGAGGCCTTGGCAGGGTCTGCCCAGGGTGGTTTGGAGTCCCCATCCCTGGAGGTGTCTGGGGAAGGCCTGGATGTGGCACTGAGTGCTCTGGGCTGGGGACAAGGTTGGGATCAGGCACAGCTTGGACTCGATGGTCCTGGAGCTCGTTTCCAGCTTCCGTATCCTGTGATTCTGGTGGGATGTGCGGCTGTGGGGAAGGTGAAGATGCTCAGCAGGGGTGGCAGGCTGGCCATGCCCTGGCTTTTGTCCCTTGTCCCCTCACCGTGTCCCCTGTGTCCCTCAGGGCCCCCCGCGCTGCTCCTCACTGCAGGCCCCCATCATGCTGCTGTCAGGGCATGAGGGGGAGGTTTATTGCTGCAAGTTCCATCCCAATGGCAACACCCTGGCCTCTGCTGGCTTCGACAGGCTCATCTGTGAGTGTCACTGCTGTCCCCGGGCTGGGCTCATATGGGCTCGGGCTCTGCTGCTGAGGGGTTTTAGTTCAGCCCTCACTTGGCTGCATCCTGAGTGCAAATTGCTTCCCCAGAGGGATGCAGGAAGCTTTTCCAAGCTCCTCTCCAGGTCCCATCCTGATGATGCTGAAAATGTGTCCTGCTGGGCACAGCCCTGTGTCCCTCTCACACAGGTTCCAGAGGTCTGCAGAAATGCAGTTGTTAATGCTTAGGCTTGCTGAAGCAGAGGTTCTCACTTTCCTTAATAAATTCACCTTAAACAAGACCCCTAAATCACCTCTGCCCCGGGGCTCCCACGATGCTTTGGTACTGCTGTGAATTATCCCAGATGGGACTCAGCAGTGGGGGTGGTCCATCCTTCACTTTGCTAAAATCCCAAAGATCAGCTCCTTGCACAGGGGGTTCTTCCCACGGTTTTCCTGTGCTTACCTCTCCCTTGCTGGCCCCCAGTGCTCTGGAACGTCTACGGGGACTGTGACAACTTTGCCACCCTGAAGGGACACAGCGGAGCCGTCATGGAGCTGCACTACAACACAGATGGCAGGTGAGGGCAGGGGCTTGCTGCTGCTCAGAGACCCCAGGGACTCACTGGACCCCAGGGAATGGGGCTGGGAAGGGGCTCAGCCTGGAGCAGAGGAGGCTCAGGGGGCCCTTGTGGCTCTGCACAGCTCCTGACAGGAGGGGACAGCCGGGGGGGTCGGGCTCTGCTCCAGGAACAGGGACAGGAGGAGAGGGAACGGCCTCGGGCTGGGCCAGGGCAGGCTCAGGGTGGGCACCAGCAGGAATTTCCCCATGGAAAGGGTGGTGAGGCCTTGGCAGGGTCTGCCCAGGGAGGTTTGGAGTCCCCATCCCTGCAGGTGTCCGGGGAAGGACACGGGACATGGCATTGAGTGCTCTGGGCTGGGGACAAGGTTGGGATCAGGCATAGCTTGGACTCGATGATCCTGGAGCTCTTTTCCAACCTAAATGATCCTGGGATTGTTGCCCTTGCTCAGTCCATGGACACCAAGACCTTGTAGTGTGACTTTCCCAGCCTGTGCAAAGGATCTGGGGCACCTGTGACCCCCCCAGGGCCATTGATGCAGTTTTGGGGAACAGAGGGAAGTTCGTGTTGGTGTCTGGGAGTCACTGGGGAGGGGGAGAGAGAACAAGTGAGATACTGCTTAATTTAAAGGGCTGTTCCACTATTGGTGCTGAGCCTTGCTGCCTGTGCTCATCCCAGATGCTGCTTGAGGAGACAGAAAAGCAATTTCTGACAGGGATTAAAGGGAGTTTGTCCGTGCAGCTGCTCCAGTGTCAGTCAGGTTCCTCCGAAACACCAGCGGGGGAGGTTCTTCTCCCACTGGTTATTCCTGACAGAGGGATGGGAAGGGAGCTGAGCCCTCACAGTGGTTGTTGCCTGCAGCATGCTCTTCTCAGCATCCACGGACAAAACCGTGGCTGTGTGGGACAGCGAGACGGGCGAGAGGGTGAAGAGGCTCAAGGGCCACACGTCCTTTGTCAACTCCTGCTACCCGGCCCGGAGGGGACCCCAGCTCGTCTGCACCGGCAGCGACGATGGCACCGTCAAGGTCAGTGTGTGCCCTGGGGAAAGCTTGGGGAAAAAAGGTGGAACAGCTTCTCAAAAAATTCCCACTTAACTGGGCTGGATTCAGCCTTCCGTTACTCGTTTCGTTATCTTAGCGCTCTGAGTTCAGAGGCAAAAATGTGACATCCAATTTCACTGCTCCCTTTTTTTCTGTGCATCTCAGGGTGGTTGGGAACGTTGAGCTTCTCAGCTGGGCTTTTTGTGCTGCTCTGGATTAGCAAAGCATGAGAAAACTATTCCTGAAATCTGTGCTGGCCCCTTCTTCTCTTTCCTGAAATCTCCTGTGCTGGCTCCTTCTTCCCTCCCTTCATTCCTGTGCTCCACACACAGCAGATTTAATGTTTTTTATAAGGATCTGCAGATCTGATGCTTTTTATAATGATCTCCTGAGATCTACAAAGGGATTTCAGGAGGACAGGCTGAGTCTCTGCCAATATCTCTGCAACTCCCTGTGATTTTGTTGTTAAATATCTGTGCCCACTTCTTCCAAGTGCCATGTTTCTTTCCAGCTGTGGGATATCAGGAAAAAAGCTGCTGTCCAGACATTCCAGAACACCTACCAGGTTCTGGCTGTCACTTTCAATGACACCAGTGACCAGATCATCTCTGGAGGCATCGACAATGACATCAAGGTAGGAACCTGTGTCCCTTTCCCACTGTGCCCACCTTTTCCATCCTGTCACACCTTGTGTTGTTCAAGGACAGCCATGGGGGTCACGTGCTGAATTTTACATCCCCAACCCCTCTGGACCTGCTGTGTCCATCCCTGCTGGTGGTACAGGGCCAGTAAAGTGGCAGGGAGCTGCTCCGGGCTGGCAGTGCCAGCCTGGCATTCCCGGTGTCCCAGCGATGCTGTCACCCGCCAGAGCCAGCGTGGAATGCTGGCTGTGCTGGCAGGCTGTGACAGAGCCATGCATGAGGTAAACGAAGGAAAATGTGGTGACATGTCCCCTCTGTGCCCTCTGCCCCAGTTTGCGGCTCACCCTGGCACCTGCTGGTGTGGAAAGTTCTTATTTAAGAGTGAGCTCAGCGTTTCATTCAGCTGATTGCCCTGGTGCTGCTGGGCTCAGGCTCTCCCTGTGCCTTCAGCCCCTGCTCCAGCCTGTCCCCAGCCTGTCACAGCCACTGCTCGGTGTGGCACTGCCAGCGGAGCCGTCCCC
>WAAG01086821.1:109907-142110 GCA_013390105.1 Tichodroma muraria | reverse complement strand
CAAAGCCCCACCCAGCCTGGCCTCAAGCATCTCTGACAGGATTCAAATGTGGGGTTGACAAAAGTAGCCATCTTTTTATTTTGCCACTGCATGGCAGGGAAAAAATTTCACTGCACTATGTACATGGTAACTGGTCTCTGTTTCTAGGGGATTAAATCACAAGGCCATGTGGGCTCCAGTGAAGAAGCTCTGTGACTCCTGGGCACTGCAGCACCCTAGGGCTGCTCTCAGTGACGCAAACCATGGCCTCCCAGGAAGCTGCTCAGGGAAGATCCTTTACAGAGCATCCCTTTAACACAGAGCTCATCTAAACCCACAGGCTCGCAGGACTGCAGGACAGGTTCAGCGATGGTATCACAACATGCTTCCCAGAGAGACCGTGGAAAGGGATCTATCACCTTCAGATCACCCTCCCCTCCCTCCTGCCCACCAGAGAGAGGGAATTAAAAAGCCAACATCTTCACATTCTTACTTTTCTGCACCTTTCACCAAAGCGATTTCATCTGGAGAAGAGGAGATATAGGTGTACTTGCGTTCTGGGTGGGCCATCAGCCCATCCATCTGGTCTGCTTCCTTGATCTGAACCGTGTGGCACAGGCAGAGGGCTCTCAGGAACAGCTCCTCGCGGCTCTGGGCAGGAGGGAGGGAGGGCTCGTTAGGAGCTGAATGCCACACCCAGCCAGGAGGTGGCCACAAAACCCTTCCAGCCACCTGCAGGCACATTCGTTACCTTTTCAGCTTTGCCGTAGTACTTGAGGGGCCCATCAGTCTGGGAGAAGCCGTCCAGCTCTGACACGCAGTCCCTGTACTTGTGCCCGTCTATGCAGCACTCGATGAACTCCATGCTGTTCTCCGTCAGCGTCCCGGTTTTGTCCGTGAACACGTACTCCACCTGCGGGCACCGGGCAGCTGCCACCGGGGCTGGGGAGGCAGCCCCCACAAGCAGCCTCCTGTGCCTCCTGTGCCGGTGCTGCAGAGCACTTGCTACCCTACCCTGACTCTGCAAAGTGCCCACTACGTCACTGTGGAGTTCTGCTACTTTGCTCCTTTGTTTTACAGCCTGCTGCACAGGTGGCAAGACTTCTGAAGACTTCAAATCTGTCTCCAGGCTCTTCACCCTCCCCTCATTCGCTGTCTCAGGTCCTTTGCTACAGCCCTAGTGCTTACAGAACTGCTGCTGCAGGTCTGCTGCCTCCTCTGGGGGATTTTCATCTCGGAGCTGTATTTCAATTAACTAACTGCTACTCCAAGGATATTTATTATATTTATACAATAAAATATATATAAATATTATATATTGTTATATATTATTATATATTAATATAATCCTATATAATAAATATATACTATGTATTGTTAGTATATAAGTATTGTATATAGTTATTTTATTATAACTTATTGTATTTTTATATTTTGTTTTTGAATCAAAATCAAAAGCAGGAGGCACTACCCATGCCCTGCACTCATCTCTCCTGGTGCAGGTCAGAGAGGGAAGCCTGAGCTGTCTAGGTGTCCCAGCAAGGCAGCACCAGCACAGCTGCACGTGCTCTGCACACCCAGGGAGATGACTGGGCAGACATTTTCATTAATCCTCAAAGAGACAGAGGATTTTCAATTTTTAATTGAAGCAGCGAAAGCAAAGCACCCTGACACGCAGAGCGCTGCGCCTGATATTGCCCAATATGGAAACAATTGGCATGACCCAATTCCTGCTCTTTCATGCACTATTTATAACCTTATCTGGTTCACAGAGAGAGTGGAATCACATTAAATGGAAAGTGCCACCACGGCGGGGGAAGCTCTGGCCCGAGGGGACCGCGAGGGATTGCCACAACAAGGGCTCCTTGCAGGGAGGGCACTTTCATCCACATTTTCACCCAGGCAGAAGCAAACACAGCTCGCTCTGACCTGCCCGAGCTCTTCATTCAGGTCCGAGGTGTTCACCAGTGCTCCCTCCTGTATTTCTTCATCATACATCTCCTTGTCCCAGGAGATGAAGAAGGAGCCCAGGAACTTCTGCATCTCTACTGTAACGTACATGGAGACAGGGATGATAAAATTGAAGAGGACCATAAACGACAGGAAGTCCGTGAACATCCGCAAGACCTGCAAAGGAAAGAGGAGAAGATGCAGCCTGTGGCTGTCAGGACACGGGGGCAGTTTACAGCAACACCTCAGGGATTCTAGACAGCTTCTCAGGAAAGGCTGAATAGGAAAAAACAACATGAAAATGAATACAGCTGAGATACAGGGCTAAATCCCATTTTCCTTTGGCACAGAAAATCCCACTGTCTTCTGCAGATCTACCAGGTACACGAGTACATCTCACTGCTTCCTAGTGACCAAAGCAACGTTTCATAAGCTTATTCCTCTTAAGAATATACTGCTACAGGCTCCTCCCGACCCCAAGTAACCAGAAAAAAGGAGCAGGTGGCTTGAGACCAGTCAGGCTGTGGCAAGGGTACAAGTGGTGCAGTGACATCCCTGTATATAACTCATCAACTCAATAACCCATCAAATGAGGAGCTCTACACACTCACTCTCTCAGGCTTGACTGCCCACGTCTTGGCAAGTTCCACAAACTTGGTTGACATGGCCTCAATTTAAGTTTACCTATTCAAAGCTGAAAGACAGCTCGAGTTCAGATAAGGACCCAGGTTAAATCAGCTGCATTTCTATATTATATAGTATTTATTTATGTTTTGCCCTGCTCCACACAAATATCATTGTGCACAAGCATGAGAGAGGCACAGAAGAAACACAAACAGCAGGAGAGACCAAAGGACACAACAGCATTTTCTGTGAGCAAACAGGACTCCCAGGGCTGGCAGCAGGCACTATCAGATTAAACAAAACAGCCAGAATAAGTAAAGCTGGAGGAAGTGCTGAAACACAAACCCACTTACCTTGAACGTCTCTCTCTCTTTTTTAGTCTTTTCATTGTACCAAGGCTCATCATTAAATGGATTACTCTGCCAGACATATTTCAGAGTTGTGCATACAGTGGCCTTGCCCAATAGGATGCACAAATACACTATCAAGAAAGCGTTGATAGATCTGAAAAACAGTTTTCTTTTTTTAAGTTCTTGCAGCTATTTTTATAGAGAAAAACATGTAAATAGGCAGGAACAAGACTTCCTTACTTTTAAGAAGGGAATTACAGAACAAGCGCTCTTGACACTACTGATATTCAGGGTCAGGTTCATATATTTTAACATTTCTTAATTTTGTTTTTAAATTAAAAAAAACTACTAAATGATGCTGCTTCTTGCAAGATATACTTTACCAAATACCCAGATTTTTCTATGCAATCAGAGAACATCTGAAACAAGAGGCAGCAGATGAGGGGATTATTTTTGTCGAAGTCATCCATTAAAAACAAATGCAAACCCAACGGGTTTTACCAATTTTTTCTGAACATAAATACTCACTTTTCTACTGCGGACCGTTTCTGAGATTTCCCTTGGTAGTTCAGAGCCATTTTTGTTTCCATTCCAGTATAGACTGCAACTCCTGCAGGAGATCAAAGCAGGGCTCATAAGGGACTGGTGGCCTCAGAGGGACCCAGCTGGCACCTGGCCATCAGGGACATCGGTGTTTACATCAAACTCCAATCCCAGCTGAAGGAAGAGGCGTTACCCAAGGACTGCTCCACTCCAGAAACCTCTGGGGCTGCTAAGTAATGCCATTGCTGCTCCAGAGCAGGAGCCCATGGATCATGCACAGTCAGGGAAAGCATCTGTTTCCCATCACGGCCATCACCCTCCACCTCCAGTGCTCAGACTCTGCTCCCAGCAAAGCATTTGGGGACAACTCCGTGCTCATCGTGTCTCAGGCAAAAAGAAAAGCTTGCTCTGGTGTACTAACACAACGGGGCAGCCCTGCAGATGGAACCAGTGCCTCCTAACTTCACCCTGGCCACCTTGCAACCAGCTTGCATGAAAACTGCAGCTGTGCAGCCCAGGTGGACAGGCTGCAGAGAACTATGTTCCCTCTCCAGATTTAGCAGTGAACATCTACATTTGTCATTACTTATCAAAACTATTCAAATAAACAAAAAAAAAGAACTTCACCATAAATCTTCTTGGTATTTTTGAGGGTAGCACCTTTCAACAACAGGTTTTCAGGACCCAAAGACCTAAACACAAAAGAAATTATAACATTACATCACTCAAAGAACATTCAAACTACTTTAAAAATTAGAATCAGAAATAGGATATAAACAAAGGTTCCTTATGTCTGATTACATGATTTGTATCTTAAATTGGGGCCTTGCTTGAGTTTTCCTCTTTATATAATTGCATTTCCAGTATACCTTACAAATACTATCCCTGATGCACAAAGTCCCACCCTTACTGGGGGGTTTTCAGTAAGGCTTTTGAGGAGTAACTGAAAAATGTTCAGACCCAGTATGTTCCAGTACTTATATAAAAATGCAGTGTTAAAATCATCAGACACCTGTCTATTCCAGCCCAGTGAACCAATGGCACCATCAAAGCTGACAGCCCCATTTGTGGTTTTATTTCTCTTGGAAACCCCCAGTGACCCTCTGTTGCTTCCAGGGTATGAACAGACCCACCAGAGCACAAAACCCACCCAACACACTCTGGTGAGAGCCAACTGTTTTGGATGGCTTAAGAACGATTATTTGCTCATTTTTTCTGTAAAACACTGACTGATGTTTGAGTTTTTGCTTATCTTCCAATGACAAGATTTTGTCATTGCCTGGAAAATTTGTGCCATATCAGCAGGGCTGGACATGACCAGGTGGTCCTGCACTGCTTCCCCAAAAGGGGCTCAAACAAATCACAGGATGGCAGAAGGGTTGCCTCCTTTTAGAATGAAATCTTTGGAATGGTTAAAGAAAAAGAAATATTCCCAAATGATGGCAGGACAAGCTCAGATCCTTGAAATTCTCTGTAGATGCCCAGCTCCTCTGAGGAGAAGCAACAGACAGCTGCAAGACCAACCTGGCTACGGGCTCTTGGTTACTTCTGTAGATGATAATTCTTCCAACAAATCTGGGATATAAATAGGAAAAACTTGTATTACAAGCACATTATGGATACTACAAATGTATCAAAGAAAAGTCATTGACAGGAAATGGAAGCAAACACAGAAACAAGAGAATTTGAGAGTTTAATGTTTCAGAGGGGTGGCTGTGCTCAGGACAGGGAGCAGCCACACACTGCCCATGCTCAGGGGTGCCCATGGGCTAACACACCCCAGCACAACCCCATTACAGACTGCAACACACCCCAGAAAACCTCCCTCAAGGGATTTCACCACACAGACCACTTACTCCTGGAAGTCATTCAGCCCAATGCATTACAATGGGAAGGTGGAAGGGCCTAAAAATAGGTCACATGAACCATTACTGCTGCTGAGCTGACAAAAACCAGCTCATTATACCATGAAAAGTGTCGCACAAGGGAGGCTTTTCTGCAAGACACCGAGCTTTGAAGACTTGGTCATCCTCATACAGAGGATGAGGCTGCTTGCCAGCAGCTTATCACTGCCTTGAGACACCTTTTGGTCCCTGATGGAAAGACAGCCTTTGCTTGGCTGAACTGCAGACCCCAGACCCCCCGAGTGACAGTGACGGTGCTGAGGCGCGTGCAGGGGGATGGCAGCAGGCAGCTGCAGGGCAGGACAGGCAGGGCAGGGCGCGGGAGGGACAGACTCACTTGTAGAGGTCAGGCTGTGGCTGCTCACACTCGATCGTGGCCGTGAGGGTGTCGATGGCTTCATCGGTGCAGAGCACGGTGGTGTCCCGCACCGCGTAGTGGGTCTGGGCACAGGAGCACAGGCATGTCACCACCAGCCCCAGCAACAGTCCCGTCCCCAAGTTTTGTGCCCGTCACTGAAAACGCCACCGCGCACGGAGAGTCTGTCGGCACCAGCAGCTCTCCCAAGCCCTCGCCACGCTCCCACAAAGCGGCTGAAGCATCCCTCAGCGAAAGAATGAAGTCACTAACGCCCAAGAGAAACCACAGTAGCACGCAGCTGCTGCGTGTCTCTCAGTAAGGCATCCACCGAGAGCACAGCATCCTTGGTTTTTGCCTGGGCACTTGCCCTGGTTGGGGTGGAGGGGATGCTGCAGGTGGCCCCATGAAGAAGGGGCTCTTGGGGACCACCTGCCCTGGCTCCTGAAGGTAACCAGACACCAGTTCCAGCACCAGGGATCAGGCGGAGCACTGGCAGACTCCGAGCTATTTTTAGCAGCTGCTGCTGCAAAGGTTCATCTCTCATAATTAACTGAAAAGCCCACAAAGGATCTGCTCGCTGCCTTTCAGGCTCTATTTATAGGAGCTACTCAGAGCTCCAAGTCACGGCAGGCCGCCTCGATCCATCCTCATAAACAAATTCATTAAAACGCTTCCTCCGCTCCTGACGCGCGCGTCCCCTTCCCTGCAGCCCGGGAGGCACCAACACCTCACACACGCTGTAGCCATGGCAGTAGAAACCCCCACCTTCGTGCTGCCTTGCTAACCTGCCTGGCTTTTCCAACTGAAAACGCTCGAGCACACGTGGATCTCCGATACACATCGCAGCTTTTGTGAAGCGCAAGCCAAAACTGCTCCTGCGGTGCCCAGGACCAAGCCCAGCCCTGGCGTGGGGTTTTGCAATGCTCCCATCAGCAGAGACACTGTGCAATTACTGAGTGATACTTCAAAGCTGCCTCCCAATCAACTCCACTATCTTTACATCCCTCGGTGCATTTAAAAAACACATGTTCTTGTAGCTGACGTATGGCCAAAGATTTGTGCTTCAAAGACAGAGCCCTGACAATATCTCTTTTACAGTTCTAGTCCAGTTTCACTTGGGCACCTTTCCCATACCTCAACCTGACAAGCCCCAAACACCAGAAAAATCCCCACCAGGAAGGCAGCAGATACGCCTGCAGATGAGGTTTGGTGATTACCCAAGCGTGCTTCCCTTACCCTCCTTTTGCAGCAAACCCTGGTTCCTAATGTTAGACCTATTTCCCCAAACAGAGCTGGCTTTTCTATTCCCTCTTCCCCTTCAAACTCATCTTCACCTCCTCATGAAACAGGAGACAGCTCCCAGTCACCTACAGGAATCCACAAACCAAGAAAAAAAACACCACAGTGCCCGATATAAAAACTCAGCATCGCATCTCCAGACTCACAAGGCAGTAAGAGCCAAGACTCTGCAAAAGTAATGTGAACTCATGCATATAATACACCTGACACAAATAAGCAATAGCCTTTTAACATGGTTAGCTATTTTTAGCCTCAAGCCACTTCAAAGCTCCAACTCCTCCTCGCTAGTGGAAGCAGTGCTGTGCCACCAGCTCCCACACAGGTTATCCACCACCAATTAACAGCTGCCCATAGAGAAGAGCCACAAGTCCCAGATAAACATCAGTGGTATTCCCACTGACTTCAGAGTATGCTGGAATGAATCATGTCATTTTAAAGCATCTTCCAGTCCTACTACTGCAGCTGCTAGTATCTGTATAAATATTTATCAAACTCAAGTGCAACCAAATGTTCATGTCTTCTGACGTATGTAAGTTCTTTGTTGTTGCTTCTTTCCCTAGTTTAGAGAAGGGGAGATAGAGAAAGAAAGAAAATAAACTGAAGATATTCATCCTGAGCAAGACTAGTATTAAGTTTCACTGCTTGCTTCAGTGAAAGGGAGAGAAAATCCCAGAAACTATGCTTTTCTCACGCTGGTGAAAAATTCCCCAAATGAATCTAGACTCCAAGAAGTCCCTAATCTCACTGGAAATGCTCGGTTAAGTAACGGGAGTGTTGGCAGGTGCTGGAAAGGAGCAGGAGAGCTGCAGGCACTGCTCCCCTGACGCAGCAGAGCTCGCAGTGTGGCAGGAGCAGGGAAGCTGCTCTACTAACTCTGCCTGCGATGGGCAGCCAGGCAGTATCGATAAATGGCAATCCAATTTGGGGCAGCGCCAGCAGAAATGGCCCTTGGAGACAAAACAGAGCACAAACAATCCCCCAGGGCTTCACTGCTGACGCACTGGAAGCGGACAAGAGGCAGGAGCTGTTAAAGAGCCATGCAGCCACGGGGATGGGCTCCATGGCAGCACCCTCCAGGTAAGCACAGCCCCCACCATGCAAGCAGTGCCGTCTCCGGGTTCCCAGGCAGCAGCTCCCACACGCTGCCCCACCCAGCCCCTTTACCTTGAAATTGGATTCGCCATCAAGGCTCGCTGTAGTGACATAGCAGGTCCCATCAGTGCTGCTGGAGGCCAAAAATATCAAGTCACAGGGGAAGGTCTCATCTGCTTTCACTTCTACTATGTCTCCAACCTAAGAGAAAGGAAACATTCACATGAAACAGCTCAGCTGTTATTAGATTATGATTTAGCTTCTCTCAAAGCCTAAAAGAAATCCCCTTGGCTAACAGGTGAACTGGGGTCCAAGAGGTGCACAGATCCCTGAACATCACCCCACAGCCTGATGGGGGGATCCAGCCCCACACTGACTCAGAGCACCCACGTGGCACAGTTAGTGTTTATTTCTCTGCTAAATCTTCATGGCACAAGGGACTGAACTTGCCTGAAGCGCGGCGTGATAAATTAACATCAAAGCTAAGTGCACTTTCCTGGTGTCCTTGGGAGAGTTGGAAATAGAAGAGGACTGCCTGTCCTGGGGAAGTGCAAAATGCTGACAGATCTGTCACTTGTCAGCCCCAGCACAGCTTTTGTGAGCTTTTCAAAAGCAATCAAAGGCAGCTTCACTCCTTAACTGGGAACAGCTCTGGGAGCATCTCATGTGAAAGCGAGCACGCTGGGGGCAGCTCTAACCCAGTACACCCCTCCTCCCCTGCCCTTGTCCCCTCAGCACACAGCTCTGTGTTCCCATCAGCCTCAGTGGGAAGCACAGGCAAGGTCTCAGTTAACAGTTACCTTGATTTTTTCACTCTCCTTCCGCACTTGCTTTGCATTTTCGACAACAAAGACGTTGCTTTTGTTCACTTCGTTGTCAGCTCTGTGCCTCAGCCAGTCCTCGTACCCCTACAGCAGACACAGGCAACACGAACTCATAGCAAAGTGAGTAAACTTTTTAAAATGGAAAAGGAGGCGTGAGAATGAGAGGGACACATTAAAACAATGAATAAGGCAACCGTCCTCAGACCTCCTTCATGCCTGACAAAACATCACCCAGAGTAGCTCAGACTGAATCAATTTATTTTAAAAACTTCATATGCATATTTGACAGATTCAGAACAGATTAAAGTAACACAAAAATAATCTATATGCGGGGCATGCAAGGAGCAGCTAAACTACTGTAACACATTTCTATTATTCTCAGCTTTGGTAAGAACAGACTGGTAATATGAATAATATACTCAGCAGCCTGCAACTCTTTCCTATGGTAACGCAGGACCAGACTCTTCCCCTTCAGTCTTTTCTGGAAGAATGAAAAACACTGAGATTTGAAGCAGATAGATTTTATTCTAGCTCTCCCTTTCCAGCCCCCGTAGAAGAAACTTCTTTCTTTATTATTCAGTCAGGAAATTTTAAATGGCATATGAGCCCGTGATGGGAGGCAAAAGGTCTTTTAACACTGCAAGAAGATGAGAGTTACATGTTTCCAGGACTAGCAGAGTGGCTGAACAGAACCTGTCCTTTCCACCTACCAACACAGGAGCAGAGCGTGGGCTGTATTTGGAGCACATCTCTGCAAGGACTCAGAGTGTTTCCAAGAAGAGGAAAAACATTCAAGTAACAGCAGACCTACAACAGAAAGCTGTGCTGACCCTCATGGCCTGCTTTCAACAGCACAGGGATGCTTTGCACTGCCAGAACAGGAGACACCAATACCCTCACTCAAAATGCAGCCCCTCTTGAAAAGCACCAGCGCCCATCTCACCCTCTAAGAAGGCTGCACCAAACCTATAAGCACGTGTTAGTGGCTTCTGAGCATATTTAAATACATGTTTCTCCACCTGTCTCAAAGAGCATCTTCTCCTCCCCACACAGACACCTGTACCTGCTTGATAGCTGTGACAGTGATGACAAAGAAGAGTGGGAGGCCACTGGTCACCGGGCTGGTTGGGGTGTCCACTATCACCTGCAGAGAGAAAAATGCACTGCTGAGCCCCGGGGTTTAGGCAGCAGAAGAAACCAAAATTTTGGTTATGGGGGGAAAAGGATGCTTATCCCACTGAGGGCAGGTCAGAGCCTAGCAGAGGAGAAAGGGCTGGTTATGAAAGGGAGGGCAGCACCAGTCATCTTGAACCACTGACACTGGGAGGCTAAAAATAACACCCATCAGCCCAAATTACCTATGAAATATACTGCAGAACAGAACATGAATATTTAAGCAAAACAGAAACCCAGGCTTTGTCTTCAAGCTCTCAAATTCAGAGCTCAGAGCATGATGTAGGCACCATGGCAGCACAGGAGCCCTGGGGCAGAGAGCTGGATCCTTCCTGAGCTCACTCCAGCTCTCGAGCCAGCAGCAGGGCAAAGACCAAACCCCTTGATCACTAATTAAACCTTCAGGCTGTGGGAAAACGCTGTTCTTTCTGACTGTACCAACACCTGGCCCAAAGGGTAAGAATGGCAGGACACGTTCATAGGTATGAGGGAGCACTTTTCACCTTCCAAAACAATACACCACAAACTGGTCATTTTTCCTGCTGTTCCTGGAGAGACTGGGAGCATGAGAGGCAGATGATGAGGGCTCTGATGAAAGGGATGGGGAAACTCAGCAGAAAGGCTTTGTCTCCCCACAAAGGGACTTTGTCTCTTGTTTGTGCTTCCCCAGCACGCTCGCGTAACAGCAGCATTTGGATATTCATTGTTTCAGGCTGCCTGTAAAAAGCTGTGTTAAGGACAGGACTCCTCTTATCAGCTACGTGGACATTTTTTACTATGAACTGCTGTACACTGCAATATCACCCTGCACTGCTGAACCCAGAGAAAAAAGCCAGAACATTCTCAAGTGGAAGAGAGACACCACAAGAAGCAGCCAGATAAATGGCAGATGAGTTAAGCAGCAGGAGGGTAAACCAAGATAAACACCAAAACTATTTCCAGGTACATGAAGTCCTGGCTCACTCAAATGGGTGTAAAAGGTTTCCAAGCAGAAAGTCTGGTAGAAACTACACTTTGGAGGAACAGCCTCGACTGAGGGTAGTGCCAAGTGTCACCCAGACACTGCACACAGCACATGTGATGGCCACTCACCAGTATCACGAAGCTTAGGCCAGTAAGCCTAAAGTTATCTTGCAAAAATTGGACAGGTCTTGGGAATCCAAGACAAACTTTCTACTGAGAAGGGCAAAATAGGGACCTCCTGCTGCCCAGCAGGAGTTTCCTGCACTGGACAAGATGTAGTTGTATGTATTTATGTAAAAAACCCACAGAATTTCTGTCCATACAGATACAGGATTACAGATATAGGAACACAGTGTCAGATGAAGTACCTGGAATAATTCATATATGGTTTTGAAGTTTGGACTCTCTGCAAAAACCCCTTGGCTGGACACTACTCTTCCCCTTTGTGGCTGCTGAAGAGCTGAGGGACACATCAGCAACAAGCCAGGACAAAGGCAGACTCCTCTGAAATTATTTTTGGACTGGTTTAGGACTTCAACAACTTAATTTGAATCCACTTAAAAGTGACAAAGTCCTCCTGTTACTTAATAGTTTCTTCTTACGAGATTCCTTAGGACACTAAGGACCACACTCCGAAAGTTATCTCCGCTTTCCTCCTGAAAGAGACTCTTCTCATTCCTGCTACCTCCTGAAACAGCTTATTGCCACCAGCTTGGTCTGTCTACAAACACACTTGGACTGTGCTCACTCCAGGCCAGCCCCTTCCGCCGGGAGACGCCCTGCAGATTCCTGGGAGAGCTGCAACAGGTGAACCAAAGAAACAGCCACTCATATCCCTGTGTGCAGCGTGTTCCATGTTTAATGCACGTGCTTTGTCTTACAAAGAGCTGGATCTGAGTCCCAGAGAAACAGATGTTTTGAGAAAGCGTTTCACAACAGGTGGGGCAGATGCACCAGGCAATTCCTCAAGCACTGTGACCCTTCACTCCTCAGGCAGCAATCAGCTGGGACAACATCACTCATTTACAGAAATTTAAAGATGAACATGAACATTTAAGATACGGGTGGCATTTTTCAAGGTATAACCCTTGGTACTTAAAATAAATGGAGTAGCCCTGAGTGCCTTTATAAGGCAAGTGATGTCTCCAGAACAACAAACACCTGGGGGCAGGGGGCTGCTCCATACAGCAGCCAGTGGATCTGCACTGTCAGGCTGGCTTGTGCAGGCTGGCTTGTGCTCAGTTGGGTTTGTTTGTTCTCTAATTGACCATGAGGGCTGCTTCCTGATTTTAGAGGTGCTCACAGAATAAAGACAAGGAGGAACAGCCACGCTCTTCTCTCACCTGTGCCTAAAACGGGCAAACAGCTAGACTGAAGCCTGGTTTGTAACTACAATCAGGAATATTCCACATTCTCCACAGCCAGAGGGTCAATAGATAAAATGTAATAGCACGTCACTAAGTGGCCAGCTACACAAAAAGGACATCCTGACTCCAGGGTATCGCTTCAGTTCAAGGCAAATTACAAATTGGGTCTGACAAAATGGAGCAACGCCAGCAAAATGAAGAGATGGAGGCAAGCCAGCTGACAGCCAGAGTAAATTGGCCTCTCATGTCACAGTGCCAGAGGAGCCTCACAGGCCGAGGCTCGGGATCCCCACTCCTGCAGCAACCACAGGGACTGAAACCAGAACCCCCCAGAGCACTGGCAAAACACTCCAGGCGCTGCTCGTTGGAACAGGAGCCAGGAGAGAGCGGCACGCCAGTGCTGAACCGCCAGGACCCTGCAGCAGGAAAAGCACAGCAAGAAAAGCTCTGCCCTGTGCTGGGGCAGAGCTCGGGTGCCCACTCCAGCCCTGGAGCTGGCTGCCTGCTGAGCCCCAGGCCCGAGGATTTAAGGGGTGAGCAAAGGCACTGCAGTGATTCTCCCAAACTCCCTTTGCCCCAGCACGTTCGGACAGCTTGCTTTTCTTGGATGACAGAACAGAAAATGAGTATTCCTCAGGATTTGCCCCTTCACTCAAGCCACAAAGCAGAGCAGGAAAAGTTCATGCCTGTAATAGATTTGCTGTTTTGCCCATAAAGAGCAACCTCCTAAATCTTCAGGTCTCTAAAACTCATCCTATGCATTTTCTGAATTTTACTGAGTACATCCTATCTCTCCTGCTTGCCTTGAAACTAATGGTATCTGAGACATAAAAATATCATATCACTTGGGGAAATAGAGTTATGAAACTATGAATAATGGTGACAGAAAAATAGATCTTAATTGTGTAGCTTCAAGTGTATTTTCAGTGGTTGAATGATCTTAACAGTTAGAATTAAGATGGTTTTTCAGCGTTTCAGTAGTCATTCAAACCCCATCTCAGGGTTTGAACAGGCCCAAATATTTTAATTATTTTTATGCCTTGAATGGTGTGGCAGAATTATAACTCAAAAATCCAACTCAAAAATTTCCAAACCTTTCATAAGCACAAGCAGTTTTAAAGCTCAGCTCGTGTTCAAGCTGTGCTTAACATCAGTGCCTGAATAAAACTTGCTCTTACCATCAAACCTCTTACCTGCACGAGGAAGATGATGAGGAAGTAGAAGTTGGCAATTCTTCTAAACTGCTCAAAAAGGTTCTTCGGGAGGAAATTCCAGAGGGTGTACTGTGGGGAGAGAGGGGACTCACAAACACACCAAGGCACATGGCTGGCAGAGATGAGAGCTACCAAATTCCTGCTTCGGCTTCCAGCTCTCCCTGCTGGAGCACTGAACAGTTGGAAGTGGCTCACAGTGAGGCACCTTCTAAAAAAGCATTTGTAGGCATGCAACTTCATTACAACATAACCCACAGAGGATGTATTTTTTTCCAAATTGCTAAAACCATCTTGGAGCTGCTTTCGTTGGGAAAAAAAAAGGCCATGCTGCCCATACAAATTCAGTATTAGGTTGTGCTTCATTATAATTTTAAGAAGGCTGCTGAATCGTTTACTCCGGAAAACGTGGAATTTAAGAACAACATGGAAAATAATGGCTCTAATATCTATCTTTAGTCCGTCTGGAATGAAAAAAAAAATAAGCAGTCAAGTCTCAAGACCAATGTCCATTTATAAAAGAGACTGGTCAGGTCCCAGGCCTAGCAAATACAAAAGGAAAAAAAAGAACAAGGACATAGCATTCAAAAATAAATCAAGGAAGAACTAAAATTAGTGCTAAAGCAAACCATTTGTCAGGGAGGGAACTGAGACAGGGGAAGGTGTCCTCACTGAAGGCCCCTCCTGCGTGCCAGGGAAATGTCAATGGGAGCACTACACAAGTCAAACATGGACAGACTGAAAACTTTTCCCAAAAATAAACGCAGACATACAAAACCAGATAAGATCCAAGATGTATAAAGAAAGAAAAGAGAGGGGAAAACCCCCTTGCAGCTCAAGTACAGCAAAACTGAAGCCTAAGTGTGTGCTGAGCATCATGAATCCCAAGCACTGGGATACGTATCCAGCTGTGTTGACAATATGGAATGCCACTTGTTTGATATTTTACTCGAATTGGCTTCAAATCTTTTGAAATAGCTTCATGAATGTCATGGAAAAAAGCTAAGCAGAAGGCAGATGGGTGTCATCACAGTTTTCCACCATAAACAAAAGCTGCATTAATACCATATGAATGTTTCCCCCCCTTTCATCCAAAGGGATAAACAGAGCATGGTTATTTTTGTCCTATCTCAAGAAAGAAAAATCCCACAGAACAAAAAAAAAAAAAAAAAAGAACACCAAGAGGGAACCATATTTTTATGTCCCTTTATAAAATAATGCCAGTCCCTTTTGCAAATTTGAGTTGCTGTTATCTCATGCTGTATTATACTCCTAATCTGCCCTTTCTTCCCAAAGGGGATGCCAGAAAACTTTAAAAAACACACCAAAAAAACCCCAATCCCACAAAATCAACGTGTCCGTGCGCTCTGCTCCCATCCAGCCTACAAGAAAGGAACTTGTCCATGCCCCCACTGGCGTTGATAGGATGAAAAAACCCCACTAAGAGACGGACTGGAGCCGGGTGTAAGGGCTGCACCAGGCTGCCCCAGCTGCAGAGGCACCTTCGCGTTCACCCTTGAGGAATTCGGACTCTCCGCTTCCAAACCCACGCCGGACAAAAGCAGGGTGAGAAGACGAGCAGGAATCATGCCCACGGCGCCCCGGGACGAGCAGGGGAGCTCACCTTGGAGGAGACGATCCTGTTGTCGCAGAACTTCTGTGCCACGTACGCCTCGGTGTCCGGAACGGGCCGGTGCCCGACCACCACGGTGCGCGTCCCCACCCGCTTCTCCTCCCCGGCACACTGTCGGGGCAGCCAGCAAAAGGAAAAACCAGCCTTCAGCTCAGAGTAACTCCCACAGTGGTATTAGCAGCCTCCAGCTCCTCAGTGCTGTTCGCTGGAGATAAGGCAGCTGGGACTCAAAAATTCACCCCTCTGCCCCAGTCAAAGCACAGAGAATGAAGAGCATGCAAAACCAGGGATGTACTGAGCCTGGGACACACCTGTGCTCAGCCAGTGGCTCCCAGGACCACAGCCTGCCCCACTCCCCACCAGGACAGGTCACTGCACTCCTGCCCTGTGCAGGACAGCTGCTGCCTGTCTCTGCAGCCTGTGCCAGGTTATTTTTCTTTCTCAAAGAATATGTCTTTATCAAGCACTTCAAGTCATTGGGAATATAATTTATCATCTATACATCTCTTCCTAGTCCTGACCTGGAGAATCCTTCAGCCCTGGGTTTATCCACTGCATGGAGGACGATGGCAACTGCACCCTCCCTTACACTCACTCTTCTGTCCAACCCTCCAGCACACGCAAAGTTTCTCACCCCCACACTGGTACACACAGACTTAGTACGCAGCTCAAAAAACCAAAAGGGTCTGCTTCTGCTATTTAAAAATATCAGCTAAAATCAGGAATGACGAAGCAGACAGTTTCACATCACAAACTCCTCACAATGACACACAGGGTGCTGGGAAGCCAGCTGGGCTTGCTGGGGGTTTAATTTAAAGCAGAACGAGATGTCACAAGTGAATGTCAGCCTCGTGTCATGGGGGCTTGATGGCAGCCCCAGCGCTGGCTCAGCAGGGCTGCTCTGCAGGAGGACAAGGACAGCAGCCCCTGCACAAAGCCACGAGACACCTGTGATCACCAGCTCGGGGCTCCAGCAGACCCCCAGCCACCCCAGAGCCCTTCCAGGCGGCCCACGGCAGGTGACAGCACCCTGCAAGGCACAGACAGAGCCCTGGATCCAAAGGAGAGGAGGTTAGAGCACAGTAAACAAAAGCGCCAGAACTCATCTACTTCAGGGTAACCCTTCATCATCAAATTTCCAACTTCTTGAAATTTCTTTTAAAGCCTTTCCCAGCTTGCGACAAAGCCCAGGCCAGGCAGGTCCCCAGAGCCCACGGGAAGCTCTCGGTGGTGGAGGCATCACTGCAAGCTCTATCGCCATCAGCCTCCAGCTCTGGCCGGCCCTGCATGATCAAGTTTCTCAGGGGACCAGAAAACTTTATTTTCAAAAACAAGAGAACAGTGCAATAGTTGAAAAATCAGCTTTTCATTCTGTCCAGGTTCTCCCTTTCATATAACAAAGTGTCCTTGCCACAGATGCTCACAGCCAAGGGAGAAGACCTGGCTGGCACCAAGAAGCATTTTGTGATGCTGAACTTAAAATTACACAGTGAATTTAAAATGCCCACTAAGAGCAAATAGAGGAAGAGGGGTGAGGGGGAAAGAGTGGTGTTAGACCAGGGTAAGATTTCCTTAGATTTTGAATTTTAAAACATGAAGAGGGAAGATACAGTCTATGGTTCGAGGCCATTAGCAGGCATCAGGGCTGCTAAAACACCAACTGATACTCTTCATACTCCACCTAGTCATACTAATCCTCAACCCTACAGCCTGCTTGCTTTGAAACCCCACCAGAGCAGGTGTCAAAAATGCCAGATCCCTGTCCCACGCCAGCTGCCCAGCGCGGGCTCAGCCTGCTGCAGACGGATGCTCCTGGAGAGCCCTGGATTTGGCTCAGCATCCCCTTGTCCAAAGGACTCATCGCAGGCAGCTTGTCAAGGTGCAAGCAAAACCCAGCTAGAGAAAAGGTGCTCTGAAACAAAACGTGCTAAGACAGAAGGCCTGGGACTAACTGCTGCTTGAGGAAATTGTCAAAACCAAAAATTAAACAGTTAAAACCAGTGGACCTGGAGCAGCAACAATTAAATGGATCCTGTTGCAGCAGGAGCAGGATCTGCCCAAAGGAAGCAGCACCTCTTCCCTTCCTCTGTTTCCCAGCCATGTCTGCAGCACCTTGAATTAAAGAGTGTTTTTACACCATGCCTATACTTGGGCAGGCGTGCTGACCGCTCTCGCTACAGCCATCCTCACACCCCCAGTGGCTGATGCTTAGAGCCAGAGGATTCCCATGAAATCCTCCACAATGTCCCTGCACCTCCTGACAGAGGAGACAGCAGCCACCAGCTCCCAAACACGGGCAGGGCCGGCACACACTCCCAGCCAGGGAATGCCACCGTCCTCCCAGCCACACCACCACCGAGGCAGCGGCAAACAGCAAAACAAAACAGCTCCTCTTCCAAACTAGACCCAGAAACGGTTCCCTGACGTATCCGCTGCGTGACAGAGGTGCCAGCCACGGTCTCACCAACCTGCGCCCCAGGAGCAAGAGGCAGAGCCATCCATCCACGGCAGTACCGGGCAGCTGAGACAGACGTCCCCACGTGTGGCCCCCGCCGTGCCCCTGTCCCGGCTCTGGAGCCAGGCGTGCCTGGGGAGCATCCCCCAGCGCGGGCAGGGAGCGGCGGCTTCCCGGCCGCGCTGCTGGCACGGCGCTGCGAAGGAGCGGGCGAGGCTTCGCCACTCGCACGCACTGGCACGGGAACCACGACGTTCTGCTTAGAGCACTCCCGGAAAAGTATACACAAGGATTTCCTGACTCTCCACGGAAAGTATGGTGCATGTGAAGCCTCAGGGCAGAGGAGAAGCCAAATCCAGGTGTGCTGTGTTGGCTGACCAAGGCACACCGAGCTACCAGCACCAGCTCCTAGGAGGGCTTCCATCCTCCAATCCCTTCAGCTGCTTATCTGCAGCATCACCTACACAGCCGAGTGTAATGCCACGGTAAGAGTGGCACTGTAACTCCACAGTGCATCCCAGCCCTCCCTCCAAGGTCTAACCAGGCTCCTGCCACTCACAGCATTTCATTTCCCATTCCCTCAGCCACCCCACGGTGTCACACCTTCCCACAGCCATACCAGAAGCTGGAAGGCTTCACAGCACATCTCTCTCCTCACCCCCAGAAAGCGAGCGCACACCAGGCTCCTGCAGCAGGAGGTGCTGGCTGAGCTCAGCAATTAAAAGCTCTCACTCTGACGAGCCCAGCCCGGGCCCTGGCCAGGTCGTTAATAGATTGCTACGTCTTAATAACAGCTCTCAACGGAGACTTAGAGGCAGATTTAGGGAATAACTGCCAGGCTTTTGGGAAAATTATAAAATATGCAGATTAGCACAGAGAGGATTTAGAGGACTTTTCCCAACTGCCTTTCATGAAAAATTTTAATTCTGATGGCATAAAAAAAAGAAAATATTACTTGGATGCAATTTAAACAGCTGCCTCGTTGCCTGGTGGGGTTCTACACAGCCCACAGTGCTGGAGTGAGCTGGTGTGGGCAAAAGCCAGTTTCTCCTGCTGTTTAGAGCAGAGCCTGCCAAAAGGGTTATTCAAGAAAATAAACAATTGCATTCCTCTCATAGGCACTTTCTCACCTCCCTGGGCTGGAGCGTGGTGCTTGCGTGAGCACTGGGAGAAGCAGAGCCGTGTAGGGACTGGCAGACTGGGCACAGCGTGGGGACAGCGCCAGGGAAGCCACACAGCACTCTCCCACCAAGCCTGGAGGATCTGGGGATGCCCGTAGGTGACCACAGACCCACCTGCTGTACCGTGTCCCTGCAGCCCAGAAGAGCTCCCAGCAGCTGGCAGACACACAGCAGCAGCACCAGGGGGACTCTGCAGACACCAGGAACTGAGAGGAAGGGGGAAGGAGGCATTTTGGAGCAGAGCCACTATCCTGTCTGCATCACCTGAGGAGCAGCCCCAAAGATGCAGGTCTCTCCTGCAATGTTCCAAGCTTCAGTTCAGAGCTCCTGTTCCACTCCCTCAGTACCTAACCAAGCCCATCAGAGAGTCAGTCTTTCAGCAGGGCATCCAAACAAAAATTCTCCAGAAGGAGCTCAGCTGGAAGACAACAGCCAGTCACAGGAGATAAAGATGAGGCAAGCGGGGCTGTTCTGCCAGGAGCATCCCTCGAGCTGGCAGCTCCAGGTGCCCGGCTGCACAGACACGGGACAGCTTGGCAGGGCAAAGGGCTGCTGCTGCAGCACCCTGCTCGTGCCAGGCAGAAACCAACACAGGAACGTGTTCTGTCAAATACTTCCATGTAACCCAACCTTCCCATACTCGCACCTTTTAGAAAGCCCACAAACTGCCAGAAGCAGCAGTTCTGAAATCAAGGCATATGGGGGGATAATGGCTATTTTCTTACATTGACCAAACTTAAAAAGCCCAACTACATGTCCATGGAAGGTCACCTGAGGCTTGGCATCTCAGAAAAAATTTTTCTTTGAGGAGATAAGAACGGGTATGATTTGAAAGCATCAGGCCAGGAGTAAAAATGTCCGTGGATGCAATTAATAACCCAGCATATTGATGACTTGAAGCTGTTGGAACATCACACAGAGATAGCAGAACTACATTTGCAGCCCACAGCAGTCCCCAAATCCTCTGCCTGAGTTCAGGCAACTGTCCCTTCGTGCCTCTTTCCCCTCCTCCATCTGTGCCCTTCTCCCACAGAAATGCCCCTCCCCAGCACAACAGCCCCCGCCTGCCGTGGGGACAGGCTCCTCTTCAGCACCCCTCCCCACTTCCTGGGAATCCACCACAGCACCAGGCACAGCACCCACATGGCACTGGGTAAGAGTTGCAAACCTGGGTAAAAATTAGCAAGCCTGGGTAAAAATTAATGGAGTTAGACTGAGTTCAACAGCAGAGGTGAACCTGTGCTCTGCAGTCACAAGGAGCCACTTCAGGAGGACTATTTCTAGGGCAGCTGCAAACAGAGTGTTTAATTATATCCCCCATATGGAAAGCAAATGTCTGTGCTACCTTCTGGCCCTGTTTCCACAAAAANNNNAAAAAAAAAAAAAAGAGAGCATGATTTGATTTACTATAGTGCCAGAAAGCACCAAAACCAGAACTAACTAGTGAAAAAACCTCTCCTTTCATGTTTGCTAAAGATAACTTTAAGCCACAAAGTAAACACAACTCATAGAAAACAGATCTAATAAAAACCACAGGCATTTAAAAAAAATATCATCTGCTAAACCCAGAGATTATACAGTACAAGTACAAAGCTCAAACATTTGAATGAAATCACAGCTTATATTAAATATATGCAAAAGAAAGATTAAATCACATTACTTGGCTTCCATCTCATGAATAGTTTAAAGTCTAATTGCTCCTGAATTGTTCCATTTATCATAAAAGTAGTAGAGAAGGCAACCTGATTTACAAAAAAAGCTTGCAAAAATAACAGCACCTCCCAAAACAGCCTGTTCTAGCTCCTGCTTCATTTAGCCTCAGAAGAACAAAGGAAAACTCATCCACAATTTTAAAAAGCCTCCATAAATTTACCGTAACCTCCCCAAAACATCCATCAGCCTTGGGAAGTTGCTCAGCACATCAACCTCATTGCCCAACCAATATATTTTTAATTGAGATTTCTTCTTGCCAATTTTCCTATGACTCTTTGTCCTTAGTCATTTCCATGAGGGTACAAGTGACGCTTTGAGAATACCCTTAATAACTCAGCAGCTCGGACCGTGCTTACCCACAGCGACCACATATTTCAGCAGATCTCCTGATTTAGAGAGAGAACTTCATCGATCAGAATTGACCCCACCACTCTCCCTGTGCCTGCATGAAAGGCTCAGTAACATGCACAGACCTTGGCAAAAACAAACAACCAGCATTGCATCTGCAATACTGAGAGCTCATAGGTCCAAGAGGAAGGGCTGAAGGCGCACGCTGCCCAATCTCATCTCCCACTGGACAGGACTCTGCTGCTCATTCCTAAGCAGGATGGGAAGGCTGGTACCCTGGGAAAACAGAAGGTTGAAATTTAAACCAGTATCCCTTCTCCTGTGCTGAGGCTGGAGCTCCCACTGATACTCCAGCCAGGGACAAAACACGACCACCAAGGAGTGAGCGCTGGGTTAAGCCGGCTCCAGCCAAGGTGGGGCTGCCAGAGAGCCCCCAGACCTAAAGCAAAAGAGGAGCCATGGGAAAAGGGCCAGTACCTGGGGGTTTTTACACCACAGTCAGCCCAACACCCAGACCTTGTCCCTGGGGAGGATAAAGCAATACATGATGAGCTCCAGCACAGCATCACTGAACCAGACCACACCACCCTTAATGCAAGTGGAGTGCAGCCAAGCAAGGGGCGCCAGCCAGAGCCCATCCCCACGTCCCCTCTGTCCCCAAGGCCTGCTGCCTCACCATACGGTCTTACAGGGAGATCACCTTCACCAAGGACAGCGGACTGGGGAATGGCAGAGCCCAACCAGGCTGTACTTCCTGGAAAAGCTGACAGCCAACAAAGCCACCGACGAAAACAGAGACACGGCTGGGTGGGGAGAACAGGGGAAAAGGCTACTTGAAAGATTTCTTAAGGGCAGAGAGAGGAAATACAAGAGTTTTTTTTCCCTAGGTAATAAATTTAAAGGAGGGCCCAGCCTTATCCTGGACTTGAGGAGTGCCATGGACAGGGGTGACAGCTGAAAAGACCTTTTCTGGCACAGATTTTGTTTTTCCTTCTGGAGGCAGTCTACCCTCAAACCAGGCAGCACTGAATCTTCCCAGTAAACATGCCACAATGGCTGCAATCCCAGCTTCTGTTCAGCAGCACTTTGTACAAAGTCAGGTTCACGAGTGATGCAGAAAGCCAAACCCAGACGGGATCAATTGGGGCAGCATTACTTCAGTGCTGCTGCTCTGTGCAAAATCTGTTGCTCCTGCTCAAACACAGCCACCGACCTTCAGAAGTTTTCAGCATCTCAATTCCTTTTTTCCCCTGCCCTGTTGGCAGCCAGGGTTATGAAACCATTGCTCATCTTGAAACACAGGCAGCAGATCTTTATTTTTGGCAGTCCAAAAGAAAAGTTCGACCAGCATGCCGCCAGCATATAAAATCCAGGCTCATAGGAACACTTCAGGCTCGAGAACAGAAAGAGGACTTTGAATAAGAGCCAAATGTTTTGCAGAGGTCACAAAGGAAATACAACGAGGTCTTCCTGTCTTCAAAACTCTTCCTCCCTCCTCTCCCCGGCTCAAGCTGTGCACATATGTCGGTTCGTCGGCAGCTATTTTAGCAGGGCAGCAAGCTCTCCAGAGCAGTGATTTGGCCCGGCAAAAATTAAAATAAGAGCAAAATGGAAAAAACCTCCCAGTTTGCAGTTGTCAGTGCTTGCATCACCCAGCAGAGCTATAATTTGTTGGTTTTCCCGTTGTTTTCTGGTCCTCTCAAAGCCTGAGCTCTTCAGTTATGGAAACAAAAAACCCTAAATGCTATGTTATGCATCCCAGCTCGGCCAGACATTATTCTAACCTCTGCCACCTACAAACATTTTGCCCCTTTTTAAGTTTTCCCAGCATTTCAGAGCCAGGCTGCCAGCTGACTGGCGAGAAGCCCATTTCCCAGAGCAGTTTCTTCCCGTTCCCCTGGGAAGCAAGCCTGCCTGGCCGTGCACACTCCAGGGCAGAGGCTGCAGACCGCCCTGCCAGGGCGTACCTCACCCCGGAGCCCACGGCTGGCACCCAGGGCTGGCACCCAGGGCTGGCACCCAGGGCTGGCCGGACCCATCCCCCAGATCAAGCTTGCCCCCAGGGAAGCTGTCCTATCTCCCAAGCAGCCACCAGGAGGGACGGGAGGGCAGGTCCAGCCTGCAGGGACTCCCTGACTCCTGCCCCAGCATCCCAGGGTGCCCTCAATTCCCACAAAGGGCACCCGAGGTGCCAGCATCTCCCCACGCTCCTCACTCACACAGGTTCGCATCAAGTTTTTCAACTCCAAAACCATAAAAGCTGTGGTCTTCTAACTCTGCCCCTTGCTGTACTACAAATGTTTCCACAGAAGCAGCAGGAGATAAAGGGGAAAAGAGGTAGAAATCACCTACTTCACCCCTTGCTCCACAGCCAAAACCAGCTCCACATGACCCAGACCTCACTGGGAATATCTTCATCTCTGCCTACTACAATGACCAACAGATTCATCCTTGGGGCCTGCAGGCACAGTCATAGCAGGATACTGGATCAGTGAAATCCACCCAGTCAGGGCAGAAATCCTCACCATGTGGCCTGGAACTGTCTATCTTCAGGAAATCCTGTGGCTCCTGTTCCGGCTGGGCTGGGGAAGGCAGCAGAGCAGAGGCTGAGCCAGCCCCACACTGAGCACTGCCAGGAAAGCTCCAAAGCCACAGCGACAGGGAGCTGAGCTTTCACTGGCCCCGAGATCTCAGGCTTGGAGTTGGGGGTTTCACTGTGGTGCACCCCAGCAGCCCCAGGCACACAGCGAGCCCGTCCCGTGCTGGGCAATGGGCCAGCATCCCTGGAGACAGCTCAGCCATCTCCATCCCATCAGCCTCTCTCCCTAGCCAGGCACCAAGACAGGGCTGGTCCTGCTCTCACAGGGGCCAGCACAAGCTCCTACACCCAAGGCTTCCCCTCTCTGCCTGGCTGCTTCCCACCCTGCACTTACTGCAATGCTACTCGTCAAGTGGAAAGTCCCACTTCCAACCCATTCACCTGCCCTGGGAGAAACCAGCCCACGGAAATTATGTGCTCCACAATATTAATTTGGCTGATATGAGGACAACAGCCCTCTGGGCATCACAGCTAATTACACCGCACTCCCTCCCTGAGCAAACAATGTAAGAAAAGGTGAGCTGGAAGGAAGGAGGAAAAAACAAAAAGAATAAAAACCTTTCACAAGTCAGAGTGAACAAAAGTGGCATGCAAAACACCACCCAAAGCAAACAGAAAAAAAAAAAAAAGTATTAATACTGCATTTCAAGGCTGGCTTTGCAGCTCCGAGTGCCGTCTGAGTCCCTACAGATAGCAGCTGCTCGGCTTTGTACAAATGCTGGGGAGGAATTACACAGAAATCATAATAAAAGATGGAAGGGCTGCTCACAAAAGTGGATTTTTTTTCCCCTCTGCATTTAATTTCCCGGCAGTGAGATTTATTTTTTTTTATTTTTTTCCCCTCTTAAGCCAATTGAGACTCCAGCAACAGAGCCCAGCGTCCCTGCAGTCAAGCATTATTTAATTTGTATTACTGCTGAAGAGATCTTGGATGGCAGTACCAAAGAAGCGCTTCAAATTGTCTGGTCTTGCCTGTTGCACATCTTACTCAGCTTTTCTAGGTCCTTTACAGCACAAAAAATAGAGGATCCCTCTGGTTTGCAAATCAGTGCATTTGCCACAATACTGCTAACAAATTACATCAACCAAATGAGCAATGTCTCTGTTTCCCACTTCAACCATCTCACAGAATCTCGTTAAGGTATACAGCACACTTTAAGACATGCCGGATGAAAAGATTCTTTGAAAACACACAGCAAGAAATTACCAAGCCCTCCATAAGCAAGGCTGGAGTCCTTTCACCTACAGACCCTGAAAATTCAGCTGAAAACAAGAGCAAAAAGCCTGCAGCAAAGCATTACTCAGCAAAGGCCACAATGGAGTTTAACAGGAATCTTGTTCAAGATGGGAAAAGAAAAAAAAAGCAAGGCCTGATTTGAGATCAAAATACCCAGCTAGAACAGCCTTGCAGGGGCTTAGCCCTCCTGCTGCAGGAGGAAAACAAAAAGCTCTTTGCAAACAACTGGATCATGCACTAAGCTTTCATTAAGGAGGGCAGGACAAATGTCTCTGAAGCACTATCAATTAGGCTGGATGGCCAGAGGAGATATGCTTTCAGACTAAATGGGCTTCAGCTGGAATTCCATCCCGAAAAACAACTGAGGTTTGGGGAAAAAAACACTGGAGTCAGCAGCATGCAACAGGTGTGCCCACAGGAGTGGACAAACTGCAAATCACGTGCAGAAGGGGTTGCATAAAGAGCTAAACGTTTTAGAGAATATTGGTTCTGATCAGCATCTGTGGCAGTGAGCATCCCTATGAGAGCATGAAAAACGATGGAGGGGAGGAGAAGCAAAACCTAGGACTGCTTTCCTCTGACCAGGGAGCCTCAGCTCCTCTCCCCACCCCACTGTCCCATGTGGGGCTCAGTATCCAAATACACTTTGCAACCATCAGAGTGCTGCCCTGTGCCAATCACTGCCCAGCAGCTCCCTGGATTTTAGCCAAGCCTGAGAAAGCCCATAAGCAAAAATAAATATATATATTTAATGCATCTCTATATATTGCTTATATGCATATTTAATGTGCATATATCCCATGCATGTATATTTAATGCATATATATCTATTGAAGTCACGGCAGCCTCTGGGCAAAACAGGCTTTTCCTGACCCAGCAGCCGTGCTGCTGCCAAGCAGGAGCCAGGTGAGGGCAGGAGCCAGAGGAGACCTTTTAAAATGGGAGAGTTTCACTGTTTCCCCAGGCTACGAGTCAGTAGATCAAGCTTTAAACCAGTCTGCCACTCACTGCCATCCCCTGCAGCGCACAGGCAGCAGCACTGCCCTCCTCCCACAGGAGGGTTAAGGCACTCCACAGCTCCATGCTCAAGTCTTGGAGTCAAGTTCGTTGCAAAACAGCAAAATACTGACTGCCCAAATCAAATGTTAGCCAGTTCAGGCAAACCTAGTGAACAAGTCACTGGCAGTGTGCTGGATAATCCAAGGCAGCTCAGCAAACTGCAGCGTGATGGCTGCACCCAGAGCAGCAGGGGCTGGTCGTGGAGCCAGCCTAGGGAAAGGGTGCAGGGAGCCCCAGGGGAGCAAAACTACACAAGATTACTGGGCAATTAATTCAACAGTAATAACAGAAATGGCTTACGGTCATCAGCAACGTGAGCAGCAGCGTCCTTGTCACCTGTTTGCAATGAGCAGGACACTCCTCTGCCTGGCACAGTGCCCCTAAGGGCAGGACAGGGTCTGGGCAGAGCCCATTTCACTGTGCCCTTCATGCTGTGCCCACTGCAGCAGCAGTGTGAGGCTCCTGAGGGACATCAGGTGACCACCAAACACAGCCACAGCCCAGCACCCCCAGCTCTGGGGACCAGCCCTGCCTGCACAATCCCCACAAGTTAGAGAAAGCTGCAAATCTCCAGGCAAACAAGAGAAAACACTAAAAAAAAACCCCACCACCAGAGCTCAATGTTGCTTGGTAATTGAAGTAGGGTAAAAAAATCTTGTTTACTTGCAAGAGGCGAGGGACAGGGGCACCTGTCCCCCTGCCTCTGGCAGGGGCAGAGCTGCAGATGTGTGCCAGGCTCTCCTGGCTCCCGCAGCTCCACCTGTGGGGCTGGACACAGGTGTGCTGGCTGGGGAGAGCACAGGCAGGTGAAGTCCACAACACCCTGTGTACAGCCCTGGCAAAACCTGCTGGGGAAAAACCAGCCCGTCCTTCCCAGACCTCAGAAAGCACAGAAATACTTCCCATATGAGCAGCAAGCAGCAGAGTTCAGTCTAGATGCAGAGCTAAGGCATTTTCCAAGATAAGCTCGGGCTAGCCTGTCCTGGCACAGGGCACGAGCTGCTGCCCTCTCCCCTGAGCAGGGCACACATTTGGGCAGAAAGCCACCGGAGTGAGCGCCCGAGCCATGCAGGAAAACCTCCCGCTGCCTCCGGCCCCAGCACCCACCTCCCACGCAGTAAATGCAGGAAACTCCCCTGAAAATTCCCCCGAGCAAACGTTTCCAGGGAAAGGCAAAGGGGTTAACGGCACACTCAGCCAGCCTGTGTCCAAGCTGCCTGGAAAATTCCCCCTTCCCAGGCACCCTGCTCAGTGACTCCCTTACCCCTGCAAAGCCACCTCCTCTGGCAGGCACATCTTGGCCACAGAGATGCTCCCCCACTTGGCCAGTCCGACATTTCCTCGGCAAAGATAGCGGGTTCAAATCTCCCAAGGGAACAGAGTCCCACACTGCAAGGAATTACACAGCTGGGATAAGAGATGCGAGCACGGTGCCATGGGAGGAAGATGCTCACAGGGACCAAACCTGCACTGCCAGAAGCGTCATCACTGGCAGACAACTAATTTAGGTGTGAAGGTTTCATCTGACTTGCAGACACCATGAATACTCTCCATCAGTTTTGCTTTTAACTAACACTTATAAAAAATAAATCTCTCCACTAGAGACAGCTACAGCCAGAAAACAGCAGTTTTAATCAGAAAGGAAACACATAAACCAAAGCCAACAGGATGAAATTAAAGGCAAGGCTGAAAAGCTTGTTATTAATAGATGTCCTGCTTGCTTTTACCAATTTTATTATTAAAAGCAAATTGCCATGTCTTCAGCTGCAGCTCCAGTCAGCTCAGCTCCAAACCTTTCCCGCACAGCCCAGACGATCATCATTACTCTTAGGAAAATACCAGCTGGGGACAAAAGTGGCATGGAGGGAAGAAGAAAATACAGCCAAGACTTGTTATTCTCCACAGAAAAGTTTCAGCATGCCATAGGTTTAATTAGAAGCATCACTTATCATTAATGTTTGACCAGTGCTTTCCAGCCCTCCCTACAGCGACTTCCAACTTCCCCAAACTTTAACTGCACACATGAATGCTTCCATGCAGCTGTTTATCCCAGGCCAAGTTTTTCGTTTGATTTTTATTTATTTTTAGCCAAATGGCTGAGTTATTTCTGGGAATAAGGCTGCAGCTAGGAGACATTGAAGAGGAAATGGTTACAGGGATGTGAGAAACCCCCATGTTCCCCAGAACTTCAGAAACTCCTGTGCCCCCATTTTCCAGGGAAGGAAGCACCAATAAGGGATTGCAACCCTAAACTTTTTGCAGTACCAGCTTCCCTATCTGAGCCTCCCTTGACTTCTCTGTGGTCAAGCATGGGCTGCCCTGTGGCTGCTACAGGGAAACTGGCCTGAGCAAGTGGAACGCTGCTATCACGCTAAACACATCTTACAAAATAAAATTCCAGCAACTTTCATGAAAAATTCAAGTGGCTTCATTCAAATCTATACTCTTTTGAAGTGTGGGATTTCTCCAAGCAGAACTGCCACCTGGTGTCACAGAGACACCCCAGCCCCAATTTCTGCTGCTTGCAGGTTTTTGTCACATCAATGAAAGCAAAACACTTCCTGCAGAAGCTGGCAGTCAGGTACAAGGTACCTGACATGCAGCCTCACTTTCCAGGTGTTAACATGGCTGGACTGGGGGACAGAAGACAATTCTTACAGCTTCCAACACCTACCTGTAATCATCTTTATTATTAGAATAGCAACTGCAATCACACACTAATGTTTGGTTCACACTCTATGGGAAAAAAAAGAAAAGTGTGAAAGAAAATCAGATGTGCTCTGTGTCCAAAAATAGATTTTATTACACACTTGCTGTACATCCTAAAGACGGGAGTGTAAATCAGCATCCTCCACTGCAGCCTTGGACACCTTCCACAAGCCACACTCCAGCATCCCCCGAGCTGGGCAGGGACCAGCCCCACACTGCCCAGGGCACCCCAGGGACTCTCCCCATCCGGCCCTGCCCCTTCCCACCTGCTCCTCAGTGCCAGTGGGGAATTTCACTTTCCCCACCCAGAAAGTGACTTGGGGCCATTTCCCATTTTCAGCCATCTGAATAGGTCTCAGTGGGGCATCTTCCTGCAGAGCTCCAGGCAGGACCCATAACCAAGCTGGGGGTAACCCCCACTGCTGGCAGCTGCACAAGGGGAGAGAGCTGCAGACCCCGGAGAGGAGCAGCGAGAGAACATCACTGCAGCCTGTGACAAGGCACAGGCACACGGGTCCAGCCCAGGGACCACCACTGCACTCCCATCTAAGGCTCCTTTCCCCAGCACCAAGCACACAGCATTGAGAACCAGCAGCTCAGAACAAGCCCAGCACCCTCCAAACACAAGGGATTTACCAGGGCACGGGTTGCAAAGAGGATCAGGCCCCAAGGTATTTAATTAAATTGGGATAACACAACTGAGGTCCTACTTACTTACTACAGTAAGTAACTAAACAGTTACTTACTGTTACACTGCACAAACACTCAAACAGCAGAATTTTGCTCCCATTACAGAATGCTTGCTGTCTTCTTACTTATCCCAAGTTTTGAACACAAACAGGAGAGTACCACAGCAAGGAACTGCACTGACTGCAGAGGCAGGAGACCCAGACAGAGCACCACGACAGGTGAGCACCAGCCCAGGGGCTCAGCCAGCACCAGGCATCCCAAGAGGAGGGAGAGCACCTTGGGGTGCCTCACCCACCATCCCAGCCTTCCTGCACTGGGAGCAGGGTTACAGCTCCCAGGGCTCGGTTCCAGACTGGCCTTAAATAAAAGCAAATTGGGAGGAAAACTGAAAACAATGAGGGCATCAGTAACGCCTCTTTCTGCATTTGCCCCTCATTTCTCACACCAGCCCGAGTGGGCACTGGCAGAGCTGTGGTGCAGAGCTGTGGCCCCGGGGCACAGCTGCCTGCACTCTGCCCAGGAACACGGCGAGAGTCATGCATGAGCAAAAGCACACTGCCTTCGATGCACAGCACAGGGACCAGCACCTCCCAGCGAGTCGGGAAGCGGACAGTGCCCACCCCAGCCCTGTGAGGAGCCCAGCACAGCAGAGTGACCCCAACCCTCCCCTGGACACCCACACACTTCCCTGCTCCGCTCCCGCATCCTCCCCACAACAGCCGTACAAGCAGCAGGAGACTAAAAATAAGACTCCAGTGCTAGAATCTGTTTCCAAAAAAGAATTAAAGTTATATTTCAAGTTGACAGTATCTCCTAAAAGTGGATTAACCATGGCAATTCAATCCCACCTCCCCTCTGTGATCCCAGCCCCACTCTTCCTTTGACAGGGATTATTTCAGTGGTGCAAATCAAAGTTCAGAATCCAATTTGTTTCTGCAGAGCATCAGTCTGTACCCCCAGGTAGCTAAGCAGACCCACATGCACCATTCTACCCTTCTTGCTCTTCTTACCATCCCATTTCATACCCTATCCAGGATAAGAGTTTATAGGAGGGGAAAACACAGCCACAAACAGTCACGTTGATAGGGCAAGGACGTCCATCGTGCCTAAGCTGTGAATTACAACCGAAAAAAGGATTTTTAGTATCTCTTGGTATTTGTGAGCCTCAGGCAGTGACCACACAGCAGAGAGGTTACAACGTTTGTCTGAGTAGCCCTATGGGATCTTAAGTGTCAGAAAATCTGCAGCCTTTAATAACTGCAGAGAATTTCTGCAATGCCACTGCCACGAGACGAGCACCCCTTGAAGCCCAGCAGTACCCAGCCAGGACTGAGGGCAAGACAGCACCTCGGGGATAATTCCACGGAGATTGGCACAGGTTGCCCTCTTCCCCCATGGAGCAGGAGGCAGAGGGGTGACCCGAGCCTGTAGTGGCACCCTGCAGGGCTGGCGACAAGGGAGAGCAGCAGCAGCACGGCAGGAGCTGCTCTATCAGCCAAAGGCTGATACGGGGGACCCGCGCTACTTGCGCCAGCTCGATAACAAATAGCTCCTTGCCCCCGAAATGCCGCTTACAAAGCCAGGAGGTGGAAACAATGTCTAAAGCTCCGCACCAACACTGCAGATGACCCGCCACTCCGTCCTGGTCCCGAACAGAGCTGTTCCTCCAGCCAGAAAGCCACCTCTACCCTTCCGAATAGGTGCTGCAGCAGCTCAGCCCCGCACAAAGCGTTCGGAAACACCTGGGTTGTGCTCGGGATGTTTCTCCTCCACCTCAAAGGACATCACACCCCAGCAGCACTGAACGTCCCCTCCCCATGCCGAGGGGCTGACAGGTGACACAGAGACTGTGTGGGACCCCCGGGCAGGGCAGGGGCTGCTCCTCACGAGTGAGGAGGGTGCTGGATCCAGAACCCAGCCAGGCACCTCCCGTTATTACCCACTCCCAGGAAGCGGCCACCTAGAAAAGCGTTTAACTGAACTCGGTGGAGATTCAACCACAAGCGCCTCTCGACACGACTGGGACAAAAGCTCCTGCTAGGGTGGGTGGGGTAGGAAGCACTTAGGGCAGAGCTAAACTCAAAAGGCATCAAAGCCAGAAACTCCGGGCACTGAGTTTCCATCTGATCTATCTGTCCCCGAGGCTGCAAAACAATGGTTGCGGTAGGTGTGTTCTCCACAGGGCAAACCCAGAGCCTGCAACAGAAACACGGCCTCCAAACGGGAAAACCAACCCAAACTCAAACCGTTCCCCGCCAAGCCCCGCAGAGCTACCTCCAGACTTATAAAGGAGATTTAGAGTCCTTTGTGCTACAAGCCTGGAAAATCTGGCACAAATATCTCGCTCCAAACCGAAAATGAATATGAGAGCGAGGCTGCCGGCGGCCCCGGCCTTGCGGGCAGAGCCCATTATCCCGGCAGGTAACCGGGACGCGCCTCGGGAAGCGGCTCCGGAGCCTCCCAGGCTGCCTGGGCTGTGCTACCACCACACACCACCGCCTCAACTCCAGGAACTTTGCAAACTACGCACTGCGCAATCAATGACACTGCTGAATAAACAGCAGCACCCAAAATGATGTTAAAACCCTGGTTTCCCCATATTTGCTGTGGAAAAGGAAATAATGAGTAACTGCAGAGCTCAGGCCAAGCAATGAGGTCACGGTGAAATCTCCAAGTAGCCTATGTGGCGGCGGGAAGGGGTCGGGATGGCTCCGGCGGCGCGGAGCGGGGGCAGCAGCCCGCACCCCGCCCAGGGCAGGAGCGGCCACGCGGTTCGCGAGAGTCGCTTCCGACAGGTTCTGGGAAGAAAAAAAAAACCAAGCCTCGGGCTCCGGCAGCAAAGGCAACTTCTGGAGGGCTCGCAGGGTCGGACGGAGCCGCCGCTGCGGGGCCGGGAGCGGGGCCGGGGCCGCGGGCGGACGCCGCGGGGAGGGGGACGCGCC
>WAAG01086821.1:88974-109887 GCA_013390105.1 Tichodroma muraria | reverse complement strand
GTCCCGCCGCGCTGGAGGCGGCGCCGCCCCGGAGCAGCCTGGGAGCGCAGGGCGAGCCCCGGTGCCACCGCCGGGGGGAGCCACCGCGCCGGGCGGGGACAGCGGGACCGGGCCGGGACCGCCGTCCCCTCCCCGTGCGCGCTCGGTCCTTGCTGCAGGGCCCCTCCGCTGTGCCGCTGGCACAGAACGGTTTGCGGCGGACCCTATTAGACCACCGCGTTCCAAGCCCTGTCCTGGCGAGGACACCTGCTAGCCCCGTACCACCTGGCTTTGAGCATCCACACCTTTCCTGGACAACCTGTGCCACAACACTCTCAATGGGAAGAATTTCTTCCTAATATTTAATCCAAACCCGCCCTCTTTCAGTTTAAAGAGGGCTACCCCTTGTGCGACCTGCCCAAATCATTGCTCCCCCAGTCCTGTAACTACATATCCCAATAAAAGTCCCTGTCCAGCAATCCTGCATCCACTTTAGACACTGGACAGGACTCTAAAGTCTCCTCAGAGCCCTCTCCTCCATGAACTGAACTCCCCCAGCTGTCTCAGCCTGTCGCCAACACAGAGATGCTCCAGCCCTTAAGAGCACCTTCGTGTCCCCCTGTGAACTCGCTCCACCAGGTCCACATGGCACTGCAGGTGGGCATCTCGAGCGGAACAAGGGGCAGAACTCCCTCCCTCACCTGCTGGTGGTGCAGCCCAAGGCAGGGTTGGCTTTCTGGACTGCAAGCACACAGTCCTGCCCCCTCTGCTGAAGAAGCCCAGTCACGGTCACCATGCTCAAGCAGCCAACATAAACGCACCTTGGAGCATTTTTCCCAAGCCATGACTGACCACAGAAGCTGTTTAGAGTCTCTGGGTACTTTTCCCCACCAGAAACTCTTCCTTCCATGTGTGGCTCTGCCAGCTGACAGCCAGGCCAGCCTATTCCCAGGGCAGCTTTGGAACCTCTTAGCCCAGAGCTGCCCAGCACTCCCTGGTGCCTCCAGCCTTCCTGCAGCACTCAGGCTGAGCACACCCCCCGTTCCCCCGGGCTGGGACAGCACAAGAGAGGAAGCCAAACTCACCTGAAATGTTTCCTCCAGGGAGTTTCTCCCTAGTCGAGCAGGACAGAGCATGAAAATATTAACATAAACCACCAAAACTGAAAGAGACCAGATGTAACCTAACAAAATCTACATGTTTTTGTTATGTTTTCAACACCAAATTGAAAAAGACGAGACGTAACCTAACAAAATCGACATGTTTTTGTTACGTTTTCAACATCATTATTGCCTAGTAATAAATCAGCCTTTTCTGGAGCAATATCCTCTGCAACAGGGCAGGGAGTTTTCCTAGTGCTGTCCCTTGCTGACAGCTCCAGGCACCTCCAGGAGTGGGCAGGCTCCTCGACCCCAGCACCCAGGTGCCACTGCCATTTCAGCAGCTTGCATTGCTCCCGTTTTAAAGTCACCTTCTTCCTGGAAACTGAGCAAAACTCACCTTGTGACACCACAGCTGGGCCTAGAGAGCAACTGGCAGCTTCCAGAGAACTGGAAAATACGCAGATTTTTCACTTTGCATTTTGAAAGTGAAAATAGCATCATATTGATTTTACTAAGGCTAAACCCAGCCACATTTACTCCACATAAGCGCCCACTGTCTGGCAGTTTTACACAGTGTGATATATCTAAGCCTGCCCCAGCACCAAATTAGAAGTCAGGTGTTGGACAGGCAGGAGCCCATGGGATTTCTTTAACCCCACTTGTCCCAAGGCAGCAAGCAGATGGATCAGTGAAGGCTCCCACATCCCTGCGGAGCAAGGCAGCATTCCCGAGGGCACAGCCAGAACTCATCTGCATCCCAAGTGCAACCTTCCCTCCATTCCCTGTGCAGCTGTGCTGTTACTCACCTTTCCACACAAAGGCCTAACCACAACAGAGGAAACCAGGAAACAATGCCAGGCTTTTTAAAATAATGAATGGCAATTGTTAAACATCTTCATATAATGCCTAACCAGTCTGGCTGTAGAGCTCTCTCCCCCACAACACAACAGAGAACCAAAGTTAGACGAACACTACCCTGCAGCTTTTGCCTTGCTTTTTGGGTACTTTCCTGATGTTTTTCTAGCCTGTTTGTATTGGCTAGAAGAGGGAGCTGTTGTTCTCAGACATTTTTCCTGTTGCAGGGCTCTGTGGCAGGTGCTGAACAGACCAGCCATGCCCAGCGAACCACCAGCCTTTGGGGTTAGGCACCTGCATGTTTCCAAAGGTCAAGGCAATCTGGCTTACCTGGCCCACAGAAAAATAGCTCTATTCTTCTCCTCAACATATTGCTAGAGGTACAGTTGCTCCTCATCTTTCACCTGAATTAATTGATCAGGAGAGTTGATCTCACCAGCAGAAGAGAGAATCTGTGCAGCTGCACTTCTCCTTACAATTCCTGTGCCACACAAATTGCAGTTCCAACCACTTCAGTTTGAAATGATGTCTTAATTTTTTTAAAATTTGCTGGGATTAGAAGCAAATACAAGACTTAGACTGCGATGCAGAATTAAACATTAGAAAATCAGCTTTAATGCACTGCCCATAGGGACAGGCTCCCTTTGCCAGGGAGCTCCTGGACGAAATAAGTCCAAGCACAGCTGGGAAGAGCTACAGGTGAGTGCCTGGTCTCCCAAACTCAGGCAGAGCAGAACCATAGCATCCTGCTGTGAACCAGATTGTTTAAATCCATCCATCTCCTCACTTAACCCCGAAGAGCCAAAGGCAGGGTTTCACTGGAGGAATCGAGGCAGCTGTCACCCCCCCGCTGCTGCTGACACAGTGGCCTCGGGGCAGCAAAACCCCGATCTCAGCAGAAACCAGCCCCGCAGAGAGGAAGCAAACAACCCTGACTGGGCTTTTTCACACCCTGGAACAGCCTGCACGATTCCACTGCCGATTTGGTAGCAATTGTATCGGTTCACGGGTCTTTACAAGGGAAATCTGTTTCAACGCGCCGTTCAAAGCCGCGAACAGGCGCTGCTGCGCGGCGGCTCAGGCAGACCCCGAAGGGCTCCGCACGGAGCTCCAGGGACTGTCCCGCACCAGGCATGCCTGCCCATGGAGGGGCACCACCAGGGGCAGGGCCCTCTCCGAGGGACAATTTTGCACCACGCAGCTCGGCTGGAGTCCTTCGCCACTTCAGTTAGCGCAAAAAGCGAGCTGTGCCCGGTGCCTCTGTGCCTGCAGACAGGGCACGAACGGAGCGGCCCGAGGGATTGCCTTGAGCACCGCGCAGCTGCGGTAAATCCATTAAGTCCTCGCACAAAATAGTTTTCCTGTCCTTGTTTTGGCTGCTCACGGCGAAGGAGGCTTTCGGAGTCCAGTCCCTGGCAGGAACCACAGCGGGAGGAGGGAGCCGGGCTCCCCTCCCGCCCCGGGACACACACCAACCCGCACCGCGCTGTGGGGGTTTTGTTTGGTTGTTTAAACATTTATTTTTGCAGTGTTCTTTGCTTCTTCTGCCATCGTGTGGCCAGTTTGAGGATGAAGAGCTGTCTGTAAAACAGCTTTTTATCGGCTATTCCACGTCTATCAAATATTGTATGGATGTTTATAATATCCGCTGTTGTATGAAGCCAATGGAGATGTATTACTCCTCATCAAGGTCCTTCCCACCCCGACGGGTACTACAGGTTTGTCTTTAGAGTTGCTACAGCTTGAAGTAGGTCTCGTTAATCCAAGTATGTAGGTTGACAGCTAATTTATTTCTAGGGCATGACCTGCCCATTGACTTGCTGCTCCTCACACCGGGCAAGAGGATCTGGGAAAAGGCACGCGCTGCTGAGTGCCACCCACTTCTGAGGCAATCCTGTCCCCTTGCCACCCGTTCCAGGGCCATCTCCATCTGGGCAAGTGAGCTCATGCTCAGGGCTGCTGATCCACAGGTACACCAGTGTGCCAGGAGCACTGGGGGAGTGCCAAGGAGAAGCTGACACCTTTTCACCACTTTTTTCCTTCTCTTCTCCTGAATGGGACAAATCCTTCACTGATTTGGTGAAACGGGTTTTATAAGAAATGAGAGCATTTTTGCCAGCAGATTCCGACAGAAAATTCTTGTCTGTGCACACCTGAGACTCTCCAATCTACCCTGCCAGCACAGGGGCTGGTTTCTGCTGAGATCGGGGTTTTGCTCCCCGAGGCCACGGGGTCAGCAGCAGCGGGGGGTGACAGCTGCCTCGATTCCTCCAGTGAAACCCTGCCTTTGGCTCTTCGGGGTTAAGTGAGGAGATGGATGGATTTAAACAATGTCACTTTCTGAAAGCAGCCAAAGCCACCCAAATTCTGCATCCGCTGGAGTCCTACCTATGGTCTTTAGCTGCCGACACCTGTGGCAGTGCTCACTGCCCCTCCGAGGGCAGGCTGCAGATCCCACCCTCCCCCACGCCCATCTGCCTGGAACAAACAGGTTTCCCGGGAGTGGCCAGCAAGTGCTGGTGTGTTCATTGCATCACTCTTGCCAAACACCCTCGAGGGAGGGAAGCCAGTAACTCTCTGCAGAGGGGTGTGCACGAATCCCTGCCTCCAGACCTCCCCTGCAGCCTGTGCATCCATCCATTCCCCCTGGATCAGCAGGGCCTGGCCAGCACCAGCTGGGCACATCACTCAGCACCAGCTCCCCAAGTCCTGCCTCACACCTGTGCCCAAAACATCAGCTTTAGGTTTAGGGCTTCCTCTGCGATGTCATAACCTGCAGCAGGGATTTCCCAGGGAGTTCCTCTGGGCCTTCCCAGCCTTCCTGGTAAAAGGAAGGAAGAGGCAAATTCAGAGCCAGCACCGAGCGCTGTGGAGTTGACTCAGCAGTGACATCCACACCGCAGTGCCCAGCAGACGAGGGAACGTGCACACGCTTTTCTCCACCCCTCAAAAGCATTTTCAATCAGTTTGTCGCTCCACCAGCAGCTTTCTCTGCTGGAGCAGGGCACAGGTGCTGGTTGCTGCAGGCCTCTGCAGCAATTGTACCTGCAATCTATGAACACAAGCCGAGCTAAAAAAATAAACACAGAAAAACCCTACAAAATGACCCCCAAACCTCTCCTACAGCTGAACTATGCATGGAAGGTGGAGCATATGGTCTAATCAGAGAAGAGCTTGGGTAACAAGCAAGATCTATGCCACCAGGTCAGGTATTTGGGCTACAGTCTTGCTAAACCCAGCTGCACTGAAATATAAGCACAGTCTAAGAAGGTGGAAGTCCTCTCACAAACAAGGCCTGAGCTCTGATTGCTGCAGCTGACTTTCAAATGAAAAATTTTGGTTAATAAATTGGCTCTTGATCCCATATCCAGAGATCTCCTGTAGCAAAAGCCCTTCTAATTAATACACTGATAGTCTTTCTCAAGAGGCACTTTCTCCTTATAGTGTGAAATAACCTATTCAAATATGCAGCAACTTACAGAGTGATAATTTATGAGAGAGAATACTGATTTTAGTTAACAAAATTTCTCTCTTCGAAAAGAAGGCTTTTTCTTTTTCAAAGGGGAAAACCCCAGCAAATATATTTGGTACATGATGTAACAAATCTATATACCTCAGACTCCAGCATATTTCCTGGTACCCCAAGACAAACACATCTACTAAATAAATTTGATTATATCCTTCTTCCTTGTGCCAGCAACAATGTCTCCAACAAGGCTCATTTAATTTAGAATTAACTAAGAAAGGGAAAGTTTTCATAGTTTCTCATTTTCCAGTCCTTTGTCTTCTCCTTTCTTACAAAGCCTCAATGGCCTCTTTCACAACAATCAAAAGAAGCTTGGGGAGTTACTCTCAATGAATTCAGCCTTGTTTTTTGTAACATTTTTTCAGCATACATGACAGCAGACGCTCCAGATCTCATTTTTAGTGTAACACAACAGAGGGTCTACAACAGATAACAAAACATCCAAAAGAAACTCTGTGCATGGTTACTCATTATCCAACGTGTTGAGAGCTGCCTGTTATCAGCTATATTGCAATATTTTGAATCATCTCTTGAAAATTACCTGGACCCTGGTGTGCTGAATCTAAAAAAAGTTGAGCCACTTCCCAACACTCACTTTTTCAGCTGGGAAACTTCCAGAAGAGCATGCTGGCACCCAGCCCACCCAAGTTAGTCAGAGGGTAGAACCTGCAAGCAGGAGGAAGTGTACATAGCAACCAGCTTCTCAAGTACAAAAAACCACCCACCCCAGGCTTTTATCAACCCTAACACTCATTCCAAGGTTTAAAATCCACTTACCTTTTTTATACATGTTTATTTAAGCCTGTACATACTACAAGCAGCTTTCAGACAACAGTGTAACATGGGAAAGAGCCCCACGCCTTAGCAGTGCCTCCTAAGGCACAGCAAAGCCAAGGAGCCGGGGCTGCTCACCTCTCCCCACAGCCACTGCTGTGGTGGGGTAAGAGATCTATTTTAATTAAATTTTGTACCTTTGACATAAAGCAGAGAGCCCCACGTGAAAGCCCCTCACCAGCCCAAATCTTAAGCTCTGTACCCCAGGAACCTCCTGCCTTTTCTCTGGCTGTTTATATGCCCCAGTGATGGGTTTTATGGGTGATGGGTTTCACAGATGGGTTGGTGGGGAATGAGAATCACCTGCAGGCACCCCACAGGATGTGATCCATTCCATTTGCCTTGCAAAACACTCATTAACCTGGATCACTTGCAATTAATTCCCTTTACTGCCCTAAATCAGTGTTCAAATTACAATGTCTGAGATGCTTTCAAAAACCACTTGCTGGCTCCTTCTTCTAGAAATGTGTTTTACCGAAGAACAAAGAACTGCCAATGTTTTTCACACATCACAAGTCTCTGTCTCTTATTTATTTTCCTTCGTCAGGCCTGGTTGCTGATGGGTTTTGCCACCCCACAGGCCCGCCTTCCCTGTCCTGCCCCTGGGAGTGTGGGGCATCCTCACTGCAGGTGCTAGGAAGGCTGACTCCCAAAGGGTGTCTCCACCAGAATCCTGGGAATGATTATGAAATCTACAGTGATTCCCACTCCCCTGGAAACACTAAAGTGTATGGGAAAACCACCCAGCTTAGTTTTTATTAATAAAACACGGCAGTGGACGTACAGCAGCAGAGATGCCTGCACTCTCAGCTTGGCCTGGGGAACCTCCTGCCCTCCCACGTGTGGGGGGCACATCAAGGGCTCTCAGAGGAGATTTCAGAGTCAACATCGCCCTCCCCATCCTCTCCTGGGGGTAGAGTGGAGCCAGGAGGGACTATAACATAAAATGTAGTTGCTGGCTAAGCCTAGCCTGTGTGCAGAAAGTGAAATTTAATGATGTTGGAGAAAGTACAGCAGGGCCGTGGGTGGAAGTAGAGGGGCTGACAGCCTCGGCACATGGACCCACCTTACAGGTTCTCCTCCAGGCCTTCCTGCTGCCTGGAAAGATTGGTGGTGTCCTGTACACAGGAGGACTCGGCAGTGCTTTTAACACTGACCAAGCGGTGCCCCTCACAAAAGAGCAGTAGCCTCACTCTTCAACTTCCAGCCCACACATTTCAATTTTTATAGTGACAACAGGCATCAGGAAACAATCCAATTGTGCAAAGCAACCTTGGTATGAGGAGGTGGGAGGTGTATTCCCACGGGCACTTGCTGAAACATCTCTTCACCTCCTCACGGCAGCGCACAAAGGGCCATCAACTTTGGCAAAGCTCAGCCAAGTGCAGACTCCCTCCCTCCATCTCTCGCTCTCTCCATCCTTCAGGCTCAGAAGGACCCGGGCTGTGGGGAGAGCTGATGGTGACCATGCTGGCAGACCTGGGTCTCTGAGTGAGCAACACCCAGAGCTGCAGAAATGCAGAACTCACACTCCACTTTACAGCAATGCAGCCACAGCCCAGGCTGAGGCACCGCGACAATACTGGTGGGACCAGGCACAATATTTTGCCTACCCTGACGCTCCTGAGTCAGCTTCTCAGGGAACTGGAAAAGAAGGATGTGCTAGATAATATCCTAGTGCTGAAATGCAAAGCAGGGTTGTGTCACCCAGCTGGCTCCCTGTAGAAAATGCTGTTGATACCATGCAAAAGAGATAGAAAATGTGTCTCTCCAAAGCAGTTGCTGGGGCTCTGCTTCCTGCTTCTCAGCACATTTGGAGCTCCAGCACTTTCCAACAAACCCGAAATTCATGGGAGGGTACCACCCACCACCATCTCGATTTTGGTCCCCACTTTACCCTCCACTCCACAGCACCCACATCACAGGGAACTCCACCAGACTGAAACAAGGGGTTACTGAAAGTGCAGTATTTACAGGGCAGTATTAACTTCTGCCAGTGTTATTTACATTTACAAATAATCCTTGTAGTCACCAACAGTTGAATAGGGCAGAGTTAGAACTTTATGGCAGGCTGGCAAGGCAGAGTAGCTTCGCTTCTTTTCCCTTTCAGCCCTGCCAAGGGAAGGGCTTTCATGATTTGCCTTCCCCTGGGCCACGAGGGCAGTGCCTGTTAATCAGTAATCACGGGAGCAGAGGCGGCTATTGCACAGCTCAAGCCCTAGCACTGTTTGTTGCAGGTGTCACGAGAAAACAACCCAAGCCCTGACTTCAGGTGAGGTGTTTCCAGGGCTGAGGGCTCTTTCCCGGCCCAGGCACCCGCAGGGCCGGGCAGCACGAGCCCGCTGGCACGGCTCGGTCCCCGGGCCAGCACAGCTCTGGCAGACGCGGTGTGTCGCGGGCGGATGTGCTGCTGCTTGTCCCATCTAGAGCTGAGCCGAGCGCACATCGGGGACCACCTGGGGCAGCAGAGTGCCAGGCTGCCAGCGACGCGGGAGGATTTTGCTGCGTTGTCCCTCCTGGAAGGATGCAGGATCAGGAGGAACGGTCCTGGGGAAGGAGCCTCCAGCAGCCTCTGCCATCAGCAGTCTTGGAACTCAAATTTTCACTGACGGGCTGCAGATTGCACAAACACGGGCATCGCCTTCCTCCAGTGCGTGAGCAGGGTCCTGCCAGCCCTGCCAGATGTGGCTGAGCGTTGGGCGGAGCTCCTCTGCAGAGCGCCTGGGACTGCCCTCCCACCTTCACCGGCCGGGAGCGAGGCGGTTCCAGGCAGGAGGCGGGGAGTGACTGACGGGCCAGGTCAGCCCCTGACCTGCGAAGACAGCTTTCCCAGGGCACAGGTCAATTCGAGAGACAGGCTTTCCCCCGGGATGGTTGATCGGATCTTCCTCTGCTCCACAGAGGAACCCGGGTTTAGACGGAGCCTTGCACAGAATACTAACAGCGGGCGGCAAGGGGCCGCTGTTCCCTTCTCGGGTGCATTTGCAGCCCGGCTGCCAGAGAGGCATCTTACAAAGGGACTTCTGGCTCGCCCCTGTGGATTCCTGGTTTTCAAGCCATGCAGGGGACAGTGGTGCTGTTTATGCCCCAGGACCCATTTCCCAGCTCTGCCAGCCCTGGCCAAACACCCCAGCAGCTCTGCACGAGCGTGGGTCCCACTGCCACTGCAGTCTGGGTCCTCCAGGAGCACACAGCCTGTGCCCTGTGCCTCCCCTGCTCAGGGGGCGATGGCCGATGGCTGCTTCCTCTGCTCCTGCCTCATCTTCAGAGCCAGCATCGCCCGGCGGTACAAATCTGGGACAAGGGAAGCAGTCAGGCACGGACCTGGGGCCAGCTCCACAGCCCACCTGGCAACCTGTGCTGAGTGAGGGCTGCAGGACGCCCCAGGTTCCAGCACAGTGCACTCATGTGGCCTCCCTGCGTCCAGCTCACAGCAGAGGCAGCAGCATCTGCCTCCACAGCAGCCCCCACCTTGCCCTGCAGCAGCACTTGCCTGTGCCCGTGTCCCCACACCAAACACCCCACGGCCAAGGGTCCCTGCACACCTCACGGCCCGCTGGCAGCAGGCCAGACCCCCAGTGCTTCCAGCAAAATCTGCCCTGGGAAATACCAACCAAAGGTACTTGAGACCTCCTCACGCTGCTGCTCCAGAGAAGGTTCCCGTGACTTGATTTTATTCTTGTTTTTCTTCTTCTTTTTCTTTTTCATACCCTGTGCTGAACGGAGAAATACAAAATTTCAGGCACCACACACCTAGGTAAGCGTGCCCTTGTCACCAAACCAGCTGAGAGGACTGCTGGTGGCAGGTTTGCAGTCCTCCATTGCTTCCGTGCATCATTCCCTGTGGAGATGCTCAGATGTCTCTCCCCTTCCCCTCTGGATTCCTGTGGCCTGGCTCTGCACTCAGCTGATCTGCAAACAAAGCTGATGGGTGTGGTGGCCACCAGTGGTGCGACATTTTGTCACGTTGCGAGGCCTGGCAACCTCCCTGCGGGGCGGCTCTGGGGGTCCTGACGAGCTGGTGCCGGCAGAGCTGGCGGCCCCCCACAGTCCCCTCTCACCTGGGTGAGGGGTGGCCATCCCGATGGGTATGGACTCCTCCTGCCCGACCCTGTTGGGGAGCAGCAGCCCCCCGGCAGCCCCTGCAGGGCTGTCACCCCCCACTCCGGGTCCCTCCGGCTCTTCGGCTGGGCTCGGCTGCCCCAAGCCCTTCTTCACCTTCACCTTCCTCTTCCTCCTCCTGGGGCCCTTAGCGCTCTCCTCCTGGGCAGCGAAAGGGGGATGAGGATGAGGAGAGGGTGGCAGAGCCCCTCTTCCACCCCGTCCCATCCCGGGTCTCGCTCACTCACTCACTCGCTCACTCACCAGCGGCAGGAGGCGGCACACGGGGCGCACCGGCCGGGGCTCCCCGTTCTTCCCCGCGCCCTCTCGAGCATCTTCCGCGGGGGACGGCCGGTCCCTGTGGGAGAGAGCAGAGCGGGGCTGAGGACGAGCGCTGCGGGGCGCGGATGGGGACGGGGACAGGCGCGCACCCACCTGCGCGGGTGGCGGGCGCGGGGGCCCCNGGGGATCAGCGCGGGCAGCGCCGAGCGGCGGCGGCAGCCCCGCGGCGCCCGGGAGCGGGGAGCGAGGGCCGGAGCCAGCCCGCACTCACGATGCGACAGGGCGAGCGGTGCTCGTTGACCAGCCGCTCCAGGCACAGCCGCTCGATCAGCTCGCAGGGCAGCAGCGCGGCCGCCGCGTCTTGCTTGTTGGCCAGCCTGGGGCACGGGGGGAGCGGCCGTCACCGTCACCCCGGCCCCGGGCGCCTCGTCGTGCGGCGGCGGGGGAGGCTGCGGGCTTTCTCCCGCTTCGGCTGCGATTCGGTGAAGCATTGCCCCAGCCCACAGCCGGCACCGGAGCCCCCTCCTCGCCGCTTCCCCATTGGTGCTCCGATCTCCCGAGCACTGCTGGGGTCCCCACGTCCCCGCACTCCCCGACAGCTCCTTGGGCTCCACGTGCCCGCGGCAGCCCACAACTCCAGAAACAGGTTCCCGCTCCGCCCCTCATCGCCAGCCTCACAGGTTGCATCCCAACCTTACAGCAAGAGGGGCTTGCCGGAGACATCAGGATGGCTCAGGACGCGGCTCAGGACCTTGCGGGCCTCGTCCATCCGTGCCAGGTCACCGGAGTCCAGGACGAAGAGGAGCCCGTGTGCCTCGCTGTAGTGGCTGCGCCAGGCGCTGCGGGAGCGCTGGCCCCCGGGCAGGTCCACCAGGGTCACCTCGAGCCTCTCCACCCGCAGGCGGGTCTGGCCGGGCTGCGCATCGGGCAGCACCTCGCCGGCCAGCGCTGCGTGTGTGGGGAGGGCAGAGGGCTGGCTCAGGAGCCCAGGAGCATCCCGGTGCCGTGTGCCCCTCCTGCCCCGGCCACGTCCCCACTCCCACTTCCAGGGCTGCCTGGGACACGGCCGGTGCCCTGCGCACTTCCCCAGAACAGCGGCTCTAGCTCAGAGGCCTTGGTCCTTGGGTTTCAAGGGACCGTAAAGGTGCTGCCTCCGTCTGAGGCTGGCTCTGGGTTGTGCTGCTCCTCACCTCTCTCTATGTCCACGATGACGGAGGTTTTCCCTGCATTGTCCAGCCCCATGACAAGGACGGTCACCTTCCTGAGGAGCAACAACAGCAGGTGAGCATGCCAGAAAAAGGCTGTGCTCCCTGGGGAGCAGTGACCACCTGGCAAAGGAGCTGGCCTCCAGGCAAAGGACCCTGCCCATGGCAGCTACATTTCAGCCAGGAGAGAGGAAGGATGGTGACAGAGCTGGGGGGCAAGCGCAGGTGCGTGGGAGAGGGTGAGGACAGGCACGGGTGCCTGGAGCCACCCAACACCATGGGACAGCCACACTGCAGAGCCTTCAAGGTGCTTCCTTATGGCAAGGGTTTATTTTCAAATCATATGGGATTAAGCAATTACATGCACAGCATGATTCTTCCTTATATGCAGTCAATGACTACGCCTTCCTTGCAGTTTTGTGCACACACAGGTAGAGAAAGGTAACAAGGAGGATTTTATGAGCTTCTGCCTGGACTCAGGTGCTTTTTCTGCTGCTAAACAGACCTGTCCACTCTCCAGCAGCATGATCCACCAGAGCCACGCAGACAACATTGTCTCTGCCACTGAGAAACCACTGCAGTTATTTGCAATATCATTTTCTTCCTTAAACATATAGACCAGGCTGCATGGCAGTGGAGGTGGCACGGCTCCATGGCCAGCATTACAGCAGGTAAGGTGTCCTCTCTGGAGGGAGAGGACCACAAACCTCCTTGCACTGCTGTCCCAGGGAATTAACCTGGATACATGCAAACAAGGCAGGTGTTTCAGTGCATCCTCCCCAGCTTTCCTGGGGAGCTGCTGACTCTGCAGAGCTGGAACCCCAGTGGAACCATTCTCTGCACTGCATCCCTGCCCAGCCTGCTTCCCTGCCTGCCAGCTCCTGCCTGCTGCGGGGGCAGCGAGGACACACCCGTGCCTTGCTCAGCAGTTTGGGGACAGCTCCTGTAACGGGCACCTGTCTTTCCCTGTCACCACACTGGTGCCCTCACCACTCATAAACACTCGGGTAAATATTGTCACCTCTGGGAACCCCCGGAGTGGGCACAGGGACCTACCTGATGGGCTCCTGTATGGCCTGCAGCCACGACCAGCAGTGGGAGAAGAGGTGGAACATGGTCTGCAGCCCTGCACAGAGGGGTGGCCTCTCTCTGGCACCTATGAAGTGAGCAGCCCAGCGTGTGCCTGTGCTTCATCCTCCTGCCTGGGCTCTCTCTTCATGGCAGGGAACATCCATCCCGGGGTGCCCTGTCCCACGGCACAGCACTGCTGCCTCGGGTCTGGTGCACGCAAGCCAAGCCTGGAGAAAAAATCCGTCCTGGGCAATACCCATGGGCACAGACCTGCTGGCCAGGCCCTGCTCTCACAGCCCCTCACATCAGGGGTGCCAGTCAGCGTCTCACCTGCTCATCCCCAACACAGAGCCTCTGCTCACATGCCCTTTGCGTAGCAGCTGCTTAAATCTAATCTGGATTTAAATTACTTACTCCTGCAGCTCCTTAATCCTGCTGGGTCGGCCCAGGGCAGTGGCCACTGCACACGGCTGTGGTGGGACTGCCTGCCACGCTGGGTGACAGGGCATTGACTCATGCACCCCACTGCAGCCTCGTGTCTCCGTCACTGCCGTGAGTGGCTTGTGGTGGGGACACTGCCTGACAGCCCACGTGGGCTGAACTGGGGCTCCTCTAGGGAGTGGCATCTCTGGCTTCTCACTGCCTGATCCCTGAGGGGATGTTTCTCTGCAGCCCCTGTAAGGAGCACCCCCTTCATGGTGTGCACAGCTCTGCTGCTCACCCAGGGTCCCTTCTGGGCTGGGCTGGGGGACATCACTGCTCACTGCTTGTGTTTTGTGCCCCAGCAAGGCACCACCTGAGTGGCAGCAGGTCCTGTGCTCCCTGGGGTAGAGACAGCAACCACCCTCAGCAGGAGCCGGGCTGGGAGCAGGGAAGTGGTGGAGACCCTCAGACCACAGGGCAGAGAGTGGAGAAAAAAGAGCCCCAGATCCTTGATCTTCAGCTCTGAAGCTCTTATTTTGCTTCTAAGGTTTCCTGCTTCTTTTTCCAGCCCTCCCTGGCTTGCTGCCACTGATGTGTGTGGAGGAGAAGTCACACAGGGATGTCTGAGCTGCAGGGTGGGGGAAGTGGAGTCAAGAGGGACAAAGACATGAGGTCCTTCAAAAGCCATACCCAGGAGCAAACAGGGAGGCTCCTGGGCTCCTGCAGGCTCACATCAGACCCTGCTAAACCACCCAGCAGCAGCAACACCACCTCAACCAGCTGAGCACCGACCATGAGCCGCAGATGTGAGATACTGCCCTGGCCCCAGGGCAGGGTGGGCATGGCCCCCTGCCCTGCCCTCCAGCCCCACGCCCTTCTCCTCAGCCCCACATACTGTTGGGAAGCTCTGCACCCGTCCTGGGCAAGGGAGGTGTCCCAGTTCCATGCCATGGGCAGGCAGCCATGCCTGGTTAATGGTTGATGAAGTTTTTGTTCTGATATCACAGCCAGATGCCATATTTGGGGTGACGGGTCACCCCTGTGCTGCTGACGGCGGGGCAGTGGCAGCGTCTCCCTGTCCCCACCCTGATGGCCTTTCCTGCTTTGTCCCGTGCCTGTGCCAGCAGCCTGCCAGCAGTGGCAGGTTCACACACAGCATGGGGCTGGGATGCTTTTTGCAGAATTGGCTGTATGAGGGCTGAAATGATTTGCTCCAAGTGTCAGCTCCTACCCTGTGTTTAGGGGTGGCACTGTCAGAGCAGAGCCCAGCAGGGATAGGAATGTGCTATAACATGACCACAGGTGCTATAAATAGGGAAGTGCCATGTGTCAGGCAGCCCTGGAGGCAGTGGCTCAGCTTCCTGAGGGGCAGCAGGATCTGATCTCCCTCTGCCACCAATGGATTTCCAGACATCTCTGAACACTTGGGGTGCCACTGCTTTTAAAACAAGGGTCCAAAATCCCTGGTCAGACTGGAGCTGGGGACAGGGAAACCCCCCAGCAGCCTGAGGCAGCTCCAGGTCATGCCTCTCAATGCATGCACACCAGGATCAACAGCCAGGAAAACCTCAAAATCCACCCCAAATTTGGTGAAGCCCACACTCGGCTCCAGAGGGGTGGCACGAGGGCCAAGCCCACACGGATGTGTGCTCTGCTGGGCCTGTGCTCAGGTTAGAGTGGGCAGCTGGCCCTCTGCCCACACAGCCGGCCGGCCGGAGCGCAGCCGGACACCCCGCAGGGCCACTGGGCCTCCCCAGGCAGTGCCAGCGGGCACCGCAGCAGCCATTCTCGTTTCCTTGGTGACTGTTGCCAGGTGAGAAACTCTAAGGCAGAATTTATTATCTTGGCAGATAAATGAAGATGTTCCTCACCAGAGCTATAACCGGACTGTGCCCCGGCACGCTGCCGGGCTGGACCCTCTAGCGCCGCCGGTGCCAGCAGGAGCCCCCGAGGGAGGGCAGTGCCCGGGGCTGCCCGGCCCCTGGCCTCGCTCCCCGGAAGGCAGCACGTGCTTTGGGGCTATTCCTGCCCGCTGGAGTGCCGCAGGAGAGGGAATGAGGCGAAACCACAGGGACCACGGAGAAGCGCAGATGGCCGCGGGCTGGCGGGCTGCCCTGCCTTGGCTTCACTAGACCCCGTGAGTACGTGCCCCGGCCGGCATCGGGCACACTGGGAACCCCCCCGGCACCCCCGGGGCGAGCACAGAGCTGGGGGGACGGCTGGGGAGCTCGGAGGTGGGGAGTGATGGTTTGCAAGGGAACACAGTGGGCAGAGCAGTAGGGGCTGCCTGCAGCCTGGAGAGCCCTGAGCTGAGGTGACACCGAAGCCGAGGTGATGGCAAAGACCAAAAAGTCCTGGCAGAAATATTAGCAAGCTGTTCTGCTTTACTTGGAACCGCATCGGCTCTGCCCGAAAAGGGGTCTGTGGTGGGCAAGGACACACACAGGCTTTGAGGAGAGACTCATCTCTCTGTTTAATGTGTCATATGACAGCACACTGGGGTGGTAGGTATGCAGACAGCCTCGTTGTCCCTTTAAATCCCAGCACAGCGCTGGTGGCTAATGATGACCCCGGATCACACCAGCTCCCAAATCCCAAGAGCTAATTACAGGCAAAGGCCCGGCAGTCAGGCTGGGAACACAGGATATTTACAGCCTGTGACACCGAGACCTGCTGGTGAGGAATTGGGGCACCACGGAGGTTTTGTGGCATGGCACTGGGGAGAGTGGATGGTTTGCACCCCACTGCCATGCAACCATTGTGGGCAACCATTCCCCGAGCTCTTTTGGGTAAGGGAGATGGTTTTTCCAGAGAGTTCTTTGCTCCCCCACACCAGTACCATCACCCTGTGCCAGATGCAGAAGCAGGCAGGAAGCATGAAGGGAGCTGTTTGCTTTTCACCCAGTTCCTGGCAGGGTGCTTCCCAGCCAAAGCATACACAAATTTCTAGGAGAGGCTTGGATTTGAGTGCTCTGCTTGCTCTGCTCCCTGATGCAGGACAAGCTGCCTCCTTGTTCTTTGCACCATGCACACAGCTCTGGGAAGCCCCTGCGATGGCTGCAAGCTCTACCCAGGCTCCTACAGTGGTTTTGTTGAGAGCATTATGGTGCTCCAGCTGCTTTCCTGCATGGGACAGAGGAGAGTGTAAACTATTCCTCCTTCCTGCCAGGATGCCCAGAGCACACGCAGGCGCAGCCTGGCTGGGTTAGCACTCTGCCAGGGCTGTATACTCTTACAGCAGGTGGGACCAGGGCAATAAGGTAATTAAAGGTAATTTTAACCCTTCCTGCCTGGTTTAGTGTTACAGCATCACCCACTGCCTGTGCTGGCACTGTAGCCAAGGCGGCGTGACTTCAAAAAGTGCAATTATCACACAGCCCTACGAACACACTCAAAGGTAGCTCTGCTCTCTTGTTAAAGAGTTGAAGCGTGAGGCAGCACTGACATGGCCTGTGCTTTGCCTGAAAGCATCCTGGCTCTGGCATCACTGAGCCCTGTGCCCAGATCCCAGTGGGCTCAGCACAGCCTACAGTGAGATTTAAAGAGATGAGTTCCTCAGCACAGACACCAGATTCTCTCCCAGCAGGGTCAGAGTGAAGCTGGATGAGGGACTGGAGTGGTAAAAGCAGTTGCATGATGAAGCAAATGGAATAAATATTTCCCCAAGCAGAAACTATTCCACAGACTGCTGGGGCAGGAAAAAATACAGCTGAGTAACTGTGAAAACAATGCAAAATCCAAACAGTTTAGGCTGTGGAAACCAGTCATTTGCAAAGCTATTTCCAAACTAAGTAAAAAATTCCCGGCTCACAGCCCTGCCAGTAGGGCCGTGTGGCTGCACTGAGGGGCCAAAACTGTGTCCCCCTCTCCCATACCCGTCAAGCTGGGGACACTTTGTGATTTCCACTTCATGCAGCACTTGGGGCATTTTGCTGATTGACACGGCCCCGCTGTCGCTCCCTGCAGAATGTTTAATCCCCAGCACAAACTGTGTTCCTGAGGAGGTTTCAGGTCTGAAGCCAGAGAGCTGGGCCATCCCCACACCCTGAGCAGAGCTATATTTCCACCTCTGTGCAGGGCTATATTTGGGAAGGCAGCAGAGTGCTTTTGGCGTGTTCCAACGAGCACCCTGGGAGCGGTGTCTGCTCTGGGTCCTAGAGAGGAGAGCTGGGGGAGCATGCTGGCAGCTCTCCCCACCTGGGCTCTTTAAGAGTCTGTCTCGGAGCTCCCTGTCTTTTCCAAACAATTTTCTCTTCTCCTTTTACAGGAGCTGAGCCGCCAGGCAGGCATGTGTAAAGCAGACAGGGTTATTTTGAGACTGAGAGCCAGTGAGGAAGCTTGCTCCCACCCCATGTACAGCCCAGGCTCCCACACACAAATGCCCTGGCACATCCAAGGGGCTGGAAAAGCTGCACAGCAAACCTTGTGGTTTCACACAGTGGGCGGCCACCACCGCCACTGCCCTTTGTGCAAAGTGTGTTGTGTGAACATTGAGATTAAAAAAAATGATGGAGGCTGGGGTTAAGAAATTAATGAAGCTGGGATGCAGTCCAGGGCAGGGCAAGCACTTGTGGAGACAGGAAAATTGACATCTGCACGTGGTAGTGAGACTCAAGCTGGTGCCTTGGGCATCCCCAATGATCCTCATGGGTCTCTTCCAGATCAGGAGATTCTGTGATTCGGTGGTTCTGTGATTCTGTGATTTGGTGATCTGGTGATTCTGTGGTTCTGTGATTTGTTGATTCTGAGATTCTGTGGTCCTGTGATTCGGTGATTCTGTGGTTCTGTGATTCCATGTCACTTCACATCCACCAGCCCAGGGGTTGTTCTGCTTCTGGAGTTCCAGAGTGAGGGCCAGTTCCACTGTTCCAGAGTGAGGGCCATTCAGCAGCCAACAGCTCTGCTGGTCCAGAATGCAGCCACTGTAGAGTGGGGACACATGGGTAGGATGTCCCCAGTGCCTGGCCCGTCCCTGCTGGCCTGTGGCAGCTCTGGTTCAGGCAGTTTCTCTGTGGCAGTGGTGTCCCAGGGTGTCTGTGCAGCCCCAGCTGTGCTGGGCTCACAGGCAGAGGTGTGGGCGCTGAAGTGGCAAGGACAGGGAGTGGCAGGGCAGTGGGACAGGAGCTCTGGCTGATGATATCTGTGACCCACATGGCTTTTATGGTCTGTCTGCTGTTTACAGCGCTGAGCTGGGGACAGGTGGGGTCAGGCTGTAGAGGTGACTCACAGCGTGAACAACTCGCTGCCTCTCCGTACTTGGGCTAGAAAATGGGATAATAACTGGTGTGGAAAATGCTGGGAGGCTTTGTCTCTCCATTCCTCTTGGCAACTGCTGGGGCTTATGGATACAGGACTAGAATTCTTGCTTGCTTAAACAATTGCTCTTAAGTATTTCATCACGAAGCAGAGGAAGCTGAAATTAAAAATATGATGAGTCGAGGCCCAGGCATTGCTCAGCCGAGGGCTTGGTGACCTGCCAGACTCCTGGGGAATGCTTTGAATTTGGATAAGTGGAAGTTGCATAAATGGCACAAACGGCACGCTGCTCTTGCTGCTCATACAGAGCCGTGGGTGCAGTTGGCAGTGCCATAGGATGTGCTGTCGCTGGCTGAGCACCCAGCCAGGCACAGCTGCTCCCGTGCACAGCTCCCACCCTGGCTGGCCGCCGTCACCAGTCGGCCTGGACACTGCTGCCTTCACCCTCTGCCCTGCCAGAGGTTTTTTTTGGAGAGGCTGTTTTCCAAAAAACAGCTTGAAAATATGTAACTATCATACCAGAGCCGAGTGGTCACACATAGATCTCCTGTCCCCGCCAGTCAGGCCAGTCCCCATGAGCTCATGGGGTTTGTGGTTTCCCGAAGCAGCTGTTCAGCTTGGAAGTAAAAGCTCTGAGCAGCTGCAGGGACAGGGATTGCTTCTGTGTGGGAGCTGTTGCTGGGGGAGATATGGCCTCAAAAGTCTTGATTTTATTCTTGGCTCTCCTGCTGATAAGCCTGATAGCCATGGTAAAGCTTCCAGCCTGGTGAAATGGGGAAAACTCTTGTGTGTGTGGTTTGGGAGGTTTTGTGCCTTTGGCTTGCATGGGGCAGGTGAGTGGACAGTGTCTCTATTGCTAGCGTGGGCACCTCCTTGTGAGCTGGCCTAGCTGCCGAGGGTTGAGCACCGAGAGCTTCTTAAAAGTTACCTAAAAATTCCTGATCTGCCTAAACCGGGGAAAATTTTTTGTCTTGTCCTTTGCCTTGTCCCACCTGTGCCAGCCAGCCAGTGTGTGCCCAGGCTGGACTGAGAGGTCTGGCAGGCAGTGGGTGCTCAGACAGGACAGCGTGTGTTCATCCCACCTGTGCCCACACCACCGCTCTTGGGGAAGGGTGGGCAGGGCTGGTGCTGGAGGCAGCGTGTGCTGGGCAGAGCAGGGACCCCCATGCCATGGGGGTGGGCAGCAGCCCACACAGCCTTGAGTTCCAGCGCTGGACGGGCGACCGAGGTGGGACAGACAGGAGGGACGTGGGGCTGAGCGCTGGGAGGTTTGGCTCTGTCAGCGGGTCCAGGTATCCCATTATCTTGAGGGTGGGTCCTTGAAGGTGAGGGGAAAAGCACTCCTGCTCAGCTGTAGCACAACGTCACAGCTGGAGGCGGGAACATCCAAGATACAGGAGAAACATCTCCCGTGTAACATAGTTCCCAAATCTCGATACACACACACACCAGGCACTCCCCGGAACTGCAGGGGTGTCCCTGACGCTGCTTGTCTTGCAAGATACCAAAATGCTCCGAGCCTCGAGAATGCCCTCCCTCCTGCACGCTGCCTAACCGAGCACAGGGCCATGGGGTGCCATTCCTGGGTCTGGAGCTGGGCAAAGGCCCTGGATCTGAGGTGCTGGTGGGTGCAGGCAGCTCTCTGGCAGCTGTCTGATTCAGGCAAGGCTGGCACCCACGCTGGCACCCTTCCTGCCCCACAGTGGGACCCCAGTGTCCCTGGGGCTACCTAACAATTCTCTTCTGGAGGGACCCTCCATGTGTTGCTGCACCTTGGGGTGTTGGTAACTGCCAGGAATTGATTGGGCTTGGATTTGACAGGGGGGTCCTGGGCAGGGCCCCGAAGTCTCAAGGGCACACACAAGGGGTATGTGGGGATTGCCAGCACTGTATCTGGGGCATGGGGGTCCCAAGGTGGGCGCTGCGGGGGATGCTGGGCTGTGGGTCCTGGCCACGCTGGGGCTGTCCTGGGGAGGCGGTTCCCTGCAGAGATGGGGACTCCTCGGTAGAAGATGCTGGTCCAAGACAGGGGTGTTGGGGCAGAGGCGCAAGTGGGGCTGTCCTGGGGCTGGGACCTTCACCCCTGGTGGGGACCAGGGCACAGTAGCCAGGGGCATCCCGGAGCGGAAGGGTGGTGGCCAGGGCAGCGCGGGGGTCCCGGGAGCCTGGGGCCCCGGGCCGCGGGATACGGACCCAGTGGGGATGCCCGGCCGCTGGACGCCGGGCTGAGGGGTCGGGGCGGTCCCGGAGCGGTGCCGGGGCCGCGGGGCTCGGCGGG
>WAAG01086821.1:65768-88694 GCA_013390105.1 Tichodroma muraria | reverse complement strand
GGGGGCCGGCACCGGGCGAGAGCAGCGAGCGGTGCCGGGCAGGACGGGCCCCCGGGGCCGTCTGCCAGCCGCCATCTGCCCGGCGTGCCCGGGGCTGCTCCTGCCGGCTCCCCGTGCCTCCTCCCCGGCGCTGCTGCTCCCGGCCCGCGGCGGCCCCTTGGTCGCCGGTGCCACGGGTGCTCCTGCTGCTGGACCCGGCTCCGGGCAGGACGGGCTCTGCCGGCCTGCTGTACCCCAGCTGCTGGGAAAGCTCTACCCGAGGTCGGAGGCAGCAGCGATTCGCAGCCTCTTGGTTTTGCCATCACCGTGCTTGTGCTGGCAGCACAGACGGGAATCCCCGGTGGGTGCTCGAGGGCGAATACTAACCTGGTATGGAGCTGAGTCAGGGGAGGTTTAGATTAGACGTCAGGGAAAGGTTTTACACCCAGAGAGAGGGTGATAGAGCTCTGAAAGAGGTTCCCCAGGGAAGTGGTCACAGCACTTGGCCTGTCTGAGTTCAACTAACATTTGGACAGCACTCTTGGGCGCATAGTGGGATTCTTGGGGTGTCCTGCATCGGGCCAGGAGTGGGACTCAGTGGGGGTTATGGGACATAGAGGAGAAGAGCTAGGTGGAGGAGTGGGGCTGGCACGGGCCCTGTGGGGCCACTGGGCTGTGCTGGGAAGAGGACAGTGAGGGGGTGGATGGATGTTGCACAAGCTGATCCCTCATTCCTTGGGAATGCTGCAGTGCCTCCTGGGCTGTCATCACCCTGGGCAGCCTGCTCCTGCACTGTGGGAGGCACGGCAAAGCCACCATCTCCGTGGGGCTCCTTCCCCAAGGGCAGGCTAGCAGCCACGCTCTGGGGCCCACTGTACCTACAGGGCTCCAAAAACACTGTGGCCTGCTCCACACTTCTTTTTCTGTCACCGGAAACAAGCAGTGCACCAGATGCGCCCCTGTCACCATGTCATATCTTCAGAGCCACCTGGGCTCGGTTCTGCCAGCCTGTGCCGGTCCACAGGAGTGTTGTGGATCTCACTACACCAGCCAAGGCTGTCTGAGGCTGTATGAGGCTGTCTGGGCAGCTGCGTGCTGCCCAGCTGCTTGTAAGAACCATCCAGGGCTGCCTGGGGAAGGCTGCTTCAGCTGGCTGCTCAGGCTGGAGAGAGCCCAGCCTGCTGAGAAGGCCTGGTGGGGTGCTGGGAGTCAGCTGGGATTACCCTTCAAGCTGGGCCTTTGGGATAAAACTATTTTTCCATTAGAGTTTGCAATGAGCCACAAGTGCTGACTTGATCTGTCGAGAGGATAAATTCTCCTCACTCCTTTTGGGTTTGATACACAGCAGTTTGTGCTGTCCTGAGAAGCACTCATAAGTAATGATGTCCCGTTGGTCCCAGAGCCAGCTAGTCCCCAGGCAGGAGCCAAGCTGATCCCCTCTGGCCATGCAGCCCCACCCCATGGCTGTGTGGAGGGGCTGGGGGTCCCCCTGTCCTTGCAGGCAGGGCAGAAAGTCACACACATGAGGGCCCGCAGAGAAGAGGCTGCGGAAGCGCTGCCTTATCTGCCCATGCCACACACGGCTTCACCCCGCGCTCTCCTTCCTGCTGCCCCCACCGGGGAGGAAGCGTGGAAGCCTTCTTCTGCTCAAGATGAGAGATCAAAGAAAACTCTGATATTCAGCTCTGATATTTCAGAGTTTCTTTTGCCTCTGCTTAGAGGAAGAGGTTTTTGCCAGTTGGGAAAACAGAACCCAAGGGTGATTAACACCTTCCTGTAGCTGGAGCTCCCAGCAGAGTCACTGCTTTGTACCCTGCACGCTGCACCTCCTCCAGCAGCTGTTTCACCCCTCGCTGGAGCAGTTTTTGCCCCCCTGCTACACACGATTCTCCCTGAACGCTGGAGCCGAGGAGCAGCCTCTGAGCATCCCCGTGGTCCTGGTGTGACCGGTCAGGGACTGCCCACAGCACTGCGGGACAGTTGCCCAAAAGAGTTGGGCTGCGCTCAGCAGGGCTGGGGCCTGGCCAGCACCAGGCAAGGAGGGGCTGGAGGCGCTGGCAGTGGGGGACAGCAGGAAGGCCAGCGGGGTGACAGCTCCTGTGTGCCCACAGATGTGTGGAGGCCCTGCTGGTGTACTGCTGGTCAGGGAGGGAGGAGGAGCCCTACGTCACCATCACCCGCAAGCGGCGGCTGCGGAAAGGCTACGAGGTGGAGATGGAGCAGGAGGTGGGCCACTCGGAGCGCCGGCTGGCCACGCACCGCAACGCCTTCAAGCGCATGGCGGTCATCCAGGCCTTCCTGGGCTCCACCCCGCAGCTCACCCTCCAGCTCTACATCAGCGTCTTGGAGAAGTACGTCCCTGTTGCCCGAGGTAAGGGCGCCTGGCACGTGGGCTCCCCAGGAACCCCACCAGGCCACGGTGGCAGCTCCTTAGCTGCTCGTGCCGATGTGACGTCCAGGCAATCCGAAAAGTCATTCCCAGGGACACAGCTTCCACTGGACCCCCCTAAATGTGGAGCACAACCCACAGAAGCTGGGCACTCATCAGCCCTCTGCTTTCCTGCTTGCAGTGATGCAAGGCGGGAAAGAGCAGGCATGACTGAGGTGCCAGGCTCTGCTCCCAGCTCTGTGCTTGTGAGTATTTGCCCTCCAGAACCAAGCCGTGCACCCACTGCCATGTCTCGTAAGAGGGTCACGTCCCTGCCCTAGCCTGCTCAAGACTCCATTCATTTTTTTCCATCTAGCTAAAGGCTCTGGCTTCCCTCGAGTCCCACCACTGTATCTATTTCTGCACATCTTCCAACAGCCACGGCTCCCAGCCCAGCACTCCCACTCTGAGGCTCCCTTGCCTGCTCCCAGGATGTTTATGTGCTTGGGGGTGGATATGCCAGAGCAAACTTTTAACTCCCATTTTGGCACAGCAACAAGCTGGGCACGCAGGCGTGTTCCTGCACCATTCCAGTTACAGTGCTGGGTGAAGGAGCTGCTCTCACCCACCCGTTCTCCCAGCAATGCTGGGAGCCCAGACCTTGTGTCTGTGCCCACAGCAGGTGCATGAAAAGGGAAGCACAGGAGATGCTCCCTAGAAACCCTCTAATTTGCCACAGCCCTCTGCAAAGGCATTTTGGGGAGTTGCAGATGCCAGGAAGAAGGAGTGCCAGTGCTCCTCTAGCAGTAGATTCAAGAAGTAAATACCAAATGATGTCTTTTGGGTGATTCCCTTGCAGCTGGAGTGTCAGCTCAGCCCTGCAGCTGGCAGCCACCATGGATGGGACCAGCTGCACTCTTCTGTTTTTCTCTATGGTATTCCTGGCTGTGCTGACGTGAGCAGCTGCCAGCATTCCCTACAAATGACCTTGGCTTTGCAGCCCTCAGATGGGACTGGCTCTTGGGATGCCTCCGGGGCTACAGTGGGGCAGCTCTTGGCTGGGATGAAGGCAGAGGGGCCCTCGCAGCACAGACTGTGCCCTGCTTACCCTTGAGCAGCATTTCCTGCACAGGACAGGGGGGCTGGGGCATGGTCCAACCACAGAAATGGCTCCGGTTTGGCCAAGGCTTGTGTTTTATTGGTCTAGGGAGAACCTTTAGGTTCTGAGCCTCCCGCTGCCAGAAACTTTCCCCACAGCCACCTCATCATGGGGACTGTCACCACCATCCATCAGCTGTTCTGGTAGTGCTCATGCTGAGTCTTCTGCTGTGAGTCCAGGTGTTTGGCACCCTGTACTTCTCACCCAGGACTGGCACCCCATGCTTCCCACCAGGGGTTGTCACCCCACACTTTGCACCCCAGGCACTGGAGAGGCTGGACACAGCCTGGTCTCCAACACTGCCTGAATCTGCTGCTTTCTCCCTCTGCAGCCGTCCTCATGGCCATCTGCCTGGTGTCAGTCACCTACGGAGCGCTCGTCTGCAACGTCCTGGCCATCCAGGTCAAGTATGATGACTACAAGGTCCAGCTGCGGCCACTGGCCTTCCTCTGCATTGTGCTGTGGCGCAGCCTGGAGATCTCCACCCGCATCGCCGTCCTCGTGCTCTTCAGCACCGTCTTCAAGCACTGGATCATCCCCATCGCCCTGGCCAACCTCCTGGTGGTATTCTTCTTGCCCTGGGTGCAGTTCTGGCGCAGCGGCAACCGCCTGCCTGACAACATCGAGAAGAACTTCAGCCGCCTGGGCACGGTGGTGGTGCTCTGCGCCTTCACCCTCCTCTACTCCAGCATCAACATGTTCTGCTGGTCGGCCGTGCAGCTCAAGCTGGCTGACCGGGACCTCATCGACAAGTCGCAGAACTGGGGCCGCCTGGCCGTGTACTACGTGACCCGGCTGGCCGAGAACACGGCCCTCGTCATGCTCTGGTACTTCTTCAAGACCGATGTCTACGAGAACGTCTGCACTGCACTGCTGGTGCTGCAGCTGCTCCTCGGCTACTGCCTGGGCATCTACTTCATGCTCCTCTTCTTCCAGTACCTGCACCCCTGCCGCCAGCTGTTCCGGCACAACGTCGCTGACTTCCTGCACTGCGTGTGCTGCCGCCGGCACCCGGCAGGGACCCCTCTGTGCCTCGAGGCACCCTTCGAGCCCGGCGTGAGGCACAGCATCGTCTGAGCACCCGGCTCCTCCAGCCAGCTACGGACATGGGGATGGGCAGCACAGGGCTGCGCCAGCAGCCGGAGGATGCTCGTGGCACAGGCCAAGTGCTGCCTGGTCCTGCAGTGGCAGCAGGTGCCGGTGCATCCCCACGGTGGCAGTGCAACAGGAGTGTGTTTGCCCACTTAGGACCACTCATATGAACATGAAGGAGGGTTGATTTGCATTGCACATAAGGAATTTTTCTACAATGAGAGTGATGAGGGACTGGCATATGTTGTCCAGAGAGATGGTGAATGTCCCGTCCCTGAGAACATTCAAGGCCAGGTTGGATGGGCTCTGAGCAACCTGGGCTTGTTGAAGATGATCCTGCCCATCTCTGGAGTTGAGCTAGACGGCCTTTAGAGGTCCCTTCCAACCCAAAATATTCTACGATTCTACAATTCTACAACTTATGGGGTGCCCAAGCCAGCTGTCCCTGCAAGCTGGCTGCCACAAGGGCGCACAGCCCCTGGGGTGCCTCGATACCCCACACCTGCTGCTACGGTGCATACGGTGACCTCGGGCCGTGGGTGCCACTGGGACTGTTTTAAGCAGTAAAGAAACTTTGCTGTGGCTGCGTGTCTGGGTGCTGGCAGTGACTCACGCGAGGGTGGGACCGTCCCACCAGGGTGGCATGGGCACACACACCTGCTGGCCACGTAACCCTCTTGTTTGCAGGCACCGAAATGGGGCTGGGACAGCGGGAAGTGAGGATGGGGGGAGCCCCTCCATGGAGCTGCTAAGATTCAGGAGCATGGCAGGATGGAGGCTGGCCTCATCCTGTGCTTCCGTCAGCGTGGCTATGGCTGCAGGCCAGGAGAGAGCAGCATGCCAGCAAGGAGCAAGCCTGTCCGACCTGTTCCTCCAGGCTCAGAGGTTTAGAACAGGCTGCTGTTCCCAGCTGGAGCACTGCACACCCAGAGCTCAGCGCCCTGCAGTGGAGGGCAGGCAGGAGGGGAAGGGTGGCTGGCACAGCAGTGGCAGTGGGTGCTGATGGGACCCAGGCATCCTGGCCCCAAACACACCCCACCCCAGCACCGTTTTTGGGGTCAGCTCAGTTTGGGTGCTGGACTGAGGATGTTCATCAGCTCTGGGGGCCCGTGGAGGTGCAGCTCTGCCTTAAATCACACGCCCTGTAACGGATCCCTGGGCTGGATCCTGGCACCTGCGCAATGCCATGACCCCCGGATGCTTCTCTTCCTTTGGTGGTTTCCCTGCAAAATGGGCAGTGGAGGCTGGTGAGGGAGGCCAGGGAAAACAGAGCTGCTGAGCCAGGCACAGGACAGATCCTCTGCAACTTCTTCCCAGGAAAATCCTACGTTACAAAAAAAGGCCGTTTTTGTCCTCAGAGGTTGCAAAACCCCAAGAGGAGCAGCCAGACACCCTGTGTCGCCCAGCCGAGGGGCCACGGGGTATCTCTCAGCAGGGAGCCATCCCTGGCCAGCACAAGGGGCTCGTTTCGGTGTTGGCCGATTGGATCAGCCCTGCCTTCCCGGAAGGTGTCCTTTGAAACCAGCGGCATTTCCTTAAAGTCTTCTCAGGGGAAAGTCCCCGCGGTGCCGTTCCCGCGGCCGGGACTGTCGCACCGCCTGCTGCCTCCATAAAACGTCGGGCAGACGCGGGCGGGCGCGGGCAGGCAGCGGCAGGCGCGGGGACATCGCACCATGGGCAACTGGCTGGTCAACCACTGGTTCTCAGCCGCCGTCCTCGTGAGTCTGCGGGGCCGGGGGCGAAGCGGGGGGACTCTGGGGGCTAAGGGCCCTGGGGGGCTCGTCGGGGAGATGGGGACTGGTGAGCTGCCCCGGGGCTGGGCTGTGGGGAGAGACAAGCATCCCCTCTGCTCCACCAACCCGCGTACCCCGGGAGCCGGGGGAGGGATGGGCTCTGGAAAACTGAAGTCTTGGGGAAAATGCAGCTCATGGGAAAGGGGGTCCTGGGAAACGTAAAAATGCTGCTGTTTTGCTCAGCCACTTTGGCTGGGAGTCTCCCACGTGCCTCTTCTCCCCTTGTGAGAGGAGGAGGATCTTGCAAGAACCCGTGGCAGGGTGAGGAGCTGGCACCATAGGGACCATCTGCCAGTGCTGTGCTGCAGCATCTCTGGTGTAGCAGAGCTTGCCTGGCCATCAGGCATCAGCTGCTCAGCACTGTGTGAGGAGCTGTGAATGCATGGGAACATGGGGATTTACAGACAGTTGGGCTATTTTAACTTTTTAAGTTACTTAAAAAAGAAAAAGAAAACAGACAAAAACCAAATATGTGGCAGGGTGGTTTTTTTGGGACCTCTGCAAAATTTCAGTGTCTGTGAGAGGCAGCTGCGTGGGGTGCAGTGGGGTTACACAGGGGACAGCAGCACAGTGGGGCCAGGTGAGCCAGCTCCCTGTGAAACTTCCTTTTCCCAGAATCTTTCCCACACAGTCCTGACCACCCTCCGGATCTGCTTTCCCTCCCGTTACACGGGCGCCGCCTGCTCCTGCCTTTCCTCCTTCCTCGTGCATGGGTGATGCACAGGGCAGTGTGTGACAAGACAGCAATTCTGCAAGACTTCCACACCCCTCCCCACCTTTGGCCCTGTGTCCCAGCCCTGTGCGTGACAGGGCAGCTCATAAGGAAACAGGATGGGATATGCTGTCCTGACACCCTCTGGCTGCACCCGGCCCCGAGTGCTGCAGTGTGAGAGGCTCCCGGGACAGGGTCCCTCACGAGGCTGTGACTTTCCCCCGCAGGCAGCCTGGCTGGGCATCAACATCTTCCTCTTCACCTACTACTTTCTGTTCTTTGACCAGGATGAGCAGTATTTCTACACCAGGGCCATCCTTGGGGTAAGGTGCTCCCCCAGGGCACCCTGCCTGCCCAGGCAGATGAGCCCCTCGGGGCCCTGCTGCACTGCGGGCGTGGCTGAACATCCCACGCCCCTTTCACGTTCTGTCCTCTTCCAGCCTTCTTCCATCATTCCATCCCACTCCGCGGCCTGGCATTGCACCATGCTAGTCCCTGTCTTGATCCCTGTCTGGTCTCAGCCCAACAACATCCCAGCCCAGCCTAGCACCTCCCCCTCCTAGTCCTCTCCTAGCATCACCCCTCCCAGTCCTCATGCCACTCCAGCAACTCTCCATCCCTGTTCCCAGCCTAGCATCACTCAGTCCCAGCTCAGCACTGACTGGCCCCATGCTGACCCAGTCCTGGCACAGCACGACAGGACAAGTGGTGCTCACCCCTCTCTTCTCCCCAGTCCGCCTTGGCGTGGGCTCGAGCGTCAGCCAAGTGCCTCAACTTCAACAGCATGCTGATCCTGCTGCCTGTCTGCCGCAACCTGCTCTCCTTCCTCCGTGGGACCTGCTCGGTGAGTGCCCCGTGGCGGCACAGCCAGTGTGGCTGTCCCCATCCCTGTCCCCATCCTGGCGCCACTGCCTCTCCCTGCAGTGCTGCAGGCGGACGTTGCGGAAGCAGCTGGACCACAACCTCACCTTCCACAAGCTGGTGGCCTATGCACTGGCCCTGCTCACAGGTACCCCCTGGACTGGGATGGGGCAACAATGGGGACTGGGAGCTGCCTGGTGGGTGACTGCCTGTCCCCTGTCCAGCTGTGCATACCATCGCCCACCTCTTCAACCTGGAGCGCTACAACCAGAGCCAACAAGCCACCGACGGCAGCCTCCCCGCTGTCCTCTCCAAGATACACCTGCAGGGCAGCAAGTGGCTGAACCCCATCCACTCCAACCAAACAGTGAGTGTGGCCTTGGCATGCAGCAACCCACCACGACCTGCGCCCTGCTCCCCTAACCCACCCTGCTGCCCCTGCAGACCGTCGAGTACGTGGCTTTCACGACCATCCCGGGGCTGACAGGGGTGATCATCACGCTGGCACTCATCCTCATGGTCACGTCCTCCACCGAGTTCATCCGCAGGAACTACTTTGAGCTCTTCTGGTACACACACCACCTCTTCCTCGTCTACTTCGCTGGCCTCATCATCCACGGCATCGCGTAAGGCTCCTCAGGCTCCCCAGGGCAGGACAGTGAGGGGCAATGGACACACACCTCTGGTGGGACAGCCACGGGGAGTCCATCGGGGCTGTGAACTGCCACTCCCAGGGCGGGCTAGCCCAGCTGGCCTAATGCAGTGTACCTCAGCATGGCCAGGGGCAGAAGCTGGCCCCTGGGCTCATCCCTCACCCCTCCGCAGCGGGCTGGTGCGTGGGCAGACGGAGCAGAGCATGGCAGAGGTGCACCCCTATCACTGCTCAGAATACCTCACACAGCGGGACCAGAACTGCACCCACAGCTGCTGCAAAGACCCTGAGTTTGGGAGCATACCTGCCGAGGTAGGGCAGTGGTGGGATGGAAGAAACTTTTCCCTTGCCCTTGGGATGCTCTGGCTCTGGCCCTTCCCAATCCTTGGCTCTCCTCCATCTTCACAGTCCTGGAAGTGGGTTCTTGCCCCCATCATCCTCTATGTCTTTGAGCGGATCCTGCGGGTCTGGCGCGCGCAGCAGAACGTGGTTGTCACCAAGGTGGGTGGTGCAGGAGCCTGTTCCTATGCCAGCTCCTATCCTTGGAGTCATTGCTGCCACAGCTCCTCGCCGTGGTGGTCATGGGGAGGCGGGCAGGGGCCACAGCCCCTTCCAAGGGACAGGGGAGTGGCCAGGCTGGGCGCTGAGCCCTGCCTGTGCCCCAGGTGGTCATGCACCCCGCCCGCGTGCTGGAGCTGCAGATGCAGAAGAAGGGCTTCTGCATGGAGGTGGGGCAGTACATCTTTGTCAACTGCCCCGCCATCTCCCCGCTGGAGTGGCACCCCTTCACCCTCACCTCTGCACCCGAGGAGGATTTCTTCTCCATCCACATCCGGGCAGCCGGCGACTGGACCGAGCGTCTCATTGACACCTTCCAATTGGAAAAACCCAGGTAGGCTGGGGAGTGCCCAACAGGTCATGCCAGGGATTTGGGGAGGCCGTACCTCTCACCCAGGCCCTGCTTTGGCCAGGATCGAGGTGGATGGTCCCTTCGGCACGGCCAGCGAAGACGTGTTCCAGTATGAGGTGGCCATGCTGGTTGGAGCGGGCATCGGTGTCACCCCCTTCGCCTCCATCCTCAAGTCCATCTGGTACAAGTTCCAGCAGGCTGACCAGACCCTCAAGACCAAGAAGGTACAAAGCATCCCACGGGACCAGCTGTGGGTTTCTCCCTCTGGCTCTGCTCCACCTTGAGCAATCCCTCTCCCTCTGCTTCCCAGATCTACTTCTACTGGCTGTGCCGGGACACAGGAGCCTTTGCCTGGTTCAACGACCTGCTTGCCTCGCTGGAGCAGAAGATGGCTGAGTCGGGCAAGGCAGACTTCCTCACCTACCGTCTCTTCCTCACTGGCTGGGACACTAGCATTGTGAGTCAACCACAGGCTGGCTTGGCTGCAAGAGGGGGACACAGGGTGGCCAAGCTGGGGCAGGAAGGGCAGGGCAAGCATGACAATGGCTTTTAGGCACAAAGTCCAGGCACAGTGTTTGGTGGGATCAACAATGGATACTCCTGAGCTCATGGGTGGTGCCTGGGGTTCTCACCATCCCTGCCTGCCCAGGCCAACAACGTGGCACTCCACTTTGACACTGCTACGGACACAGTGACGGGCCTCAAGCACAAAACCATCTTTGGGCGGCCCATGTGGAACATGGAGTTTGCAGCGGTGGCTGCAGCCCACCCCAGGTGAGAGCTGAGCAGGGAGTTCGGGATGTTGGAGTTGGAGAGTGCGCCCTCTACCCTGGCACTCGGCACTGGGCTGGCTTTGGGAAGGGTGTGCTATCCCCTGCAGGGAACCCAAAAAGCTTTTAAATCACTTTTCCCTGAGTTGCTCGCCTGGCATTTCCCCATGCTGTTTGCAGGTCAGTGGTTGGTGTGTTCCTCTGTGGGCCAGAGGCCCTGGCAAAGAGCCTGCAGAAGTGTTGTCACCAACACTCCAGCCTGGACCCCAGGAAGGTCAAATTCTACTTCAACAAGGAAAACTTTTAAGTGGCAGTGAGGCTGGCGCCCCAGCGGGCAGGGAGCCTGACTGTATTGCCTCCAGCCTTTCCAAAGCAAGGCCAGGGATAAGCATCTGCGCACGCACTGAAGCCAGGCAAGACACAGCAAGGCACTCCATCCCAGGAGAAATTCCAGGTTCAAAGACTGCTGCCTGCCTGTCCTGGTGTACAAGGGGTCCTCAGTGGAGCAAGTGGGCTTGTAGCTCCACCCAGCCCCTTCACTGGGAAACCAGAGACACCAGAGTTCTGGGATGCCGCTGGAGCAGCGGGAAGCAGTGGGAGCCCAGCGGGTTGGGCAGAACCACGGGATGGGGATGGGACATGGGCATCCACGCAGGTGTCAGGGGCCAAAATCTGTGGATTGCTCAGAGTTTAAACAGTCTTTTGTATAAGAATAAACTAAACTTCCTTTTCTTTGTAATGAAAGCCTCTGTGGTGACTCAGCTGTGCAGGTACAAAGGAGCCCATGCTCTGCCCCCCTGCAGGGATGCAATCGAAGAGCTGGTCAATAGCAAACCCTCTGGGGTGCAGGATCAGACAACCCTCTGCAGGGGCTTGCTGCCACCCTGGCATCCCCAGAGCCAGCCTGCACCCAGCACCCAACTCAGCTCCCACTGCAGCTCACACCAGGTTCTGCTCCAGCATATGCAAAGAGGGAAACCCCGCTCGCTGAGCAGGCTGGCGTGGTAAGTGATACTGCAATCGGATCCGGAGCCCTTCCTGCCCCACCAGCAGGGATAGAAAGCCAAGCTCTCCGTCCTGCCCTTCCCCTACACCCCTGTAAACAGCATGGCACAAGAAATTCCATGACTAGTTCTTGCCTAGTGTGGGGAGGAGGGAGGATGGCAAGTGGTTTGGACAAGACTGGAGCCAGGCCACACTGCTCCCAGAACCCAACATTCCCATTCTGGCCTCCATGAGGGACCAAACAAGGCACCCAGGGACATGGATTTACTCAAACCCTCCTCCCACTTTATTTCAAACATCATAAAATATACACTGAAAAAAAAAAAAAAAGAAAAAAGAACTGGAGGGAAAAACCTCTTGAGCGTGACACAACCTCTCCCAAAATGCACCATCACCTCAGGTAGCAATAGGAAGCAGCTGCCATGGAGCATCACCTCTATTCAGGCACATGGAATCTCCATCTTGTGCCTGCCAGAAAGTAGGGGAGGAGGGTGAGCCCAGCACACAGGGAAGCAGGGCAGAGTCCCATCCTAGGCAGCTCTGTTTGACTGGAGGGAACAGGCACAGCGTGAGAGCAGGCTAAAGACATCACCTGTCAGGGTGCCCCTGTGGATTTCTGGATTTGCTCCTTCAGAATGAGGATGCTCTGCCGCTGTTCTGGGGGCAGCATGGCGATCTGGTCTGCTGTCAGCTGCAGGACCTGCATGATCAGTGCTGCCTGTGGGGAAAGAGGGGTCAGAGACATGTCCTGCCAGAGCAGCCACAGCATACCAGAGCCAGGGAGGGGCCGACCGCAAAACAGAAGGCACACAGGGACTGCTGCTCCTACTGTCTCGCCCTTTCCCTTTTCTTCTCTCACCTTCTCGTGATCCTGGGGGGTGACCTGGCTCTGTCCAGGGCTAAAGCCTCCAGGCTGACCAGCTCCTTGGACTCCTGCCCCAGGAATGCCTCCTCCCTGCATGCCTGCCCCAGCCATGTTAGGAACCTGGGGGAGTAAAAGAAGGGTTAAGGACTGAGGGGTCTCTGGACTCAGCCATACAAATCCAGGAAGGTAAAACAAACGATCAGATGGATGCCCTCACGGACTGCTTGAAGATGCCTGAGCACAAAGAGAGAGTGCATTTTATGTGCTCTCCTCTCCCAAGTCGTGTGCTCCTTCCTGCGCCTCAGGAAGAGGTGGAGAGAGGCCTGAGCCTTGTCCTGTCTCCAGCTGATGGGCAGTGCCTGGGGAAATGGGACAGATGCCCTGACCCCTCAGAGCCAGTGACCAAAGCGCAGTGCTTCCCAGAGCTGCTGCTCAGTGGGACACCCCCACCCAGCCCCAGCCTACAGGATGCTGTCGGTGCCCACCCAGCTGAGCAGAGACGTGTGTACCTGGCGGGGCCCCTGCGGGCCACTGGCTCCCATGTTAAGTGGCCCAGGACCCTGTATCCCACCAGGCATTGGGCCACGCGGGTTAGGACCAGGCCCTCGAGGCTCCAAGCCCCGGGGCTCCAGGACCCTGGCCTCCATGGCCCTGGCTTCCAGCACTCGCGGCTCCAGCACGCGGGGCTCCAGGCCTCGTGCCTCCAGTGCTCGCGCCTCCATCACGCGCGGCTCCAGCCCGCGCGGCTCCAGCCCCCGGGGATCTCTTCCGACTGCGGAGGAAACACAAGGTAAGCTCCTGAAGGAAGCAGTGCTGCAGGGAGTGTGGGAGTGAGCCTGCTGCCTCCTTTGTCCGGGGGCCAGCAAGCACCCGAGAGGTGCAGGGCTGAGGGCAGAGGGGACATGCCTGGAGAAAGTCCCTTGCACCCTGGGACTGTCCCTCTTTGCCTGGAGTCAGTCATTTCACTGCCCAAACCCCCTTCCTATGCCTTGGGTTGGGGCAGCTGGCTCCACACTGCCTTCTTGCCTGCACAATCCAAGCCACCCAGTATTTCATGCCCCCTCTCTCACCTCGAGCATCCATCAAGGGCCCCCGCGGCTCTCCCATCAGTGGTCGGGGTTCTCCCATGGGTCCCCCCCTCATCTCATGGGGGGGGCCACGGCTGTCATGACCAGGCATATGGTGCATAGGGGCTCCCTGGTGGGGCGGCCCAAGGTAACCTCTGACGCAGAGAGACGAGGAGAGCAAAGCAGGAGGAGGAGAAAAAGCGAGAGAGTGTGAATCAGACACTGGCTTGGCACGGTCTGGGCAGAGCGCTGGGATTGCCCCCGAAGCCGGCCGCAGGGGAGGAGGGTGAGGCTGGCACAGGGATGGGTGCTGGTGGCCCCATGCCACAGGACAGCTGCCATTACCCCGGGGATATCCCTTCCCCGGGGAAACGGGCCGGCCCCCATGGTTGGCAGCACACAGGCCTCCGACCAGGCAGCAGTGACTCCCGGAAGGCTGGTGCCATCCCTGTCCTCAGCGAGAGGTCACCCTTGGACAGGGGACAGTGCCAAGGGCTCCTCTCCTTCCCTCTCCCCTCACCTGGGCTCCACTTCTCCAGTGACTGAGAGCAGGGTCCCTCCGCGAGGGTCATTCGGGGCATCTCCCAAAAGGCCTCGGGGCGGCGGGCCACTAGCAGGTAGAGGTCCACGCTGCATAGGGGCCCTCGGGTCTGGCATGGGCACTGCCAGGGAGACACACAAGAACTCGTGAGGATCTGCATGACCAGTGCCGTGCCAAGACTGTCCCCGGCGCTCTCAGGCCGGGTGTGGGGCAGCCACGCTGCTCCCCTGAGCTGTGCTGTCTGCTGGGGACGCAGCCCCACACACGAGGCTGGAGCACACCAAAGCCCCTTCCCTGGCTGCCAATTTTATTCCTCTCTTTTTCTTCTCTGGTTTTATCTCAAGTTCCTTATGGCACCAGGGGCCAAACCAAGCATGGGTGCCCCCAAGGCCATCCCTACAAGTGTGGGCATCAACACCCTGCTGACGTGGAGCCAGGAGCGAAGCAAGACCTGGAAGGCTCCTGGAAGCACAGTGTCAAAGGGGACTGGATCTTAGGCAAAAGCCCTTTCCAAACAGGCTCTCCTTTTTCACTGGAGGCTCCGTGCATGGTTCTAGCCTGCTCTCTCCTGTAGCCCTAGAGGAAATCCTGCCTCCTTCATCTCCTCTTACTGCTGTCAGGCTACAAGGAGTGACATGTCAGTCCCTGGCCCTGCGAACAGCGGGGTGAGAGCTGCTCTCTGCACACCCCACAACGAGCTCCATGGGAAGAGGGAGCTGGCGGGTGCCAGGATACCTTGAACGCGTTCGATAGACGCAGGCCTGGCAGGTCCCACGGGCGAGAGCTGCAGGTTCCCTGGGCAAGCAGCAGGAAAAGAGGGAAAGAGCAGACACGTAAATAGTGTATGCACACATGCACCGGCTTTGGGGACAGTGCTGCCTGCAGGATCACGCCCCCTGAAATCCCCAGAAAAAACCTACAGAGAAAATGTTGCAAGTCTGGCTTTATCAACCTCTTCTGTTCACACCACCTTTGTCACCACAGGCAGGACAGCCAGCGTGGCACAGTCCTTCCCTCACTCAGAAAGAGAGGCAGGGAGAGAAGATGTCCTGCCGAGAGATGTGGCATTCCATGGGGCCGCACTGGCCCCATAACGCACACCCAGCTCCTGCTCTCCAAAACCTTTTGGGTGCCAAGAACCATCAAGTAGCTTTCAGGAAGACAGTACCCACCCCAAAGAAAATGAGAGTCAGCTGCCCCTAAGGCCAAAGGATCTCAGACTAGGTTTGCCATGTTGCTGAAACAAGGCCTAGGACAGAAGTCAAGGCAACAGAGGTGACAGGTGTCTGCATGCGTTGTTCCTGGGAGAACAGGAACACCTGGGTCGAACTAGCCTGTGTATGGCAACATGTGAACCATAAGGAATCGGGCCCCAGGGCTAGGCCGTACAGACCGTGCCTGCGGAGGGAAAGCCAAGCCGTCACCCTTCGGCAAATCCCTGCCAAGCCTCAAGCCAGAACAGAGAGCCAGCTCCCTCTGCTGGGCACGGCGCGGGAGGACACGGCGGCCGCACCAGCTGCTTCCCAGCACCCAGGCAGCAAAGGAGCAGGACAAGGACCAGAGAAGAGCAAGTTCTGCCTGCCCGCACAAAGCACAGGGACAGACACGGGCTCGCAGAGGTGGAAAACACAGGCACATCCCGCTCGGTGGGGACAGGCAGCTCTCCTGGCTTCCAGGGCACGACTGCACAACACGGCGCAGAACGAGCTGGGAGCTAGTCGGGGCATGGGCTGAGCCCTGGAAGCCGGGGAGCTGCTACCACAGCCTTGTGCCTCAGTGAACAAACCTGGGCACAGCCTCGGGGCTGGGCACAGCCAAGCTGCAGACAGCTGGGGCCCAGCACTGCTCACTGGAGCGAGGCTCACACCACACACAGCACTACACACGTCTATTTTACCTTGTCCACGCTCCAAGGGGACAGGCCCTGCACCCGGCATCCCAACCTGTGGCTGCATCCCACCTGAGAGGGGACAAGCAGAGATCAGAGCCCTCCTCAGCCATCCTTGATGACCAACCCATTCCTTTGGCTCCCAGCTCCTGGAGGAGCATCTGGAGGTTTAGTCCCTTGGTGTTGGCTGCCCCCAGGGATAATCCAACTTCGCAGCCCACCTCTGGCAGCAGCACAACCACAATGTACAGTACAGGATTACGTGTGCTCTCACAGGGCCGAGCCCTCTGGTTAGGGGGAAGGCAGAGGGAGTTGTCTGCAGGACATGTGTGCTCGCAGGTGGGGCAGCTCAGCCCAAACTCACCTCCTGGAGCCATGGGGCCAGGGCCTGGGCCCTGCACAGGGGCTGCCATCTGTCCTGGGGCTGGCACTCCCCCCTGCATGGGTGGCTGCATCAGAGGAGGAGCACCGTTTACGTGCATGCCGCCCTGCCCAGGAGAGATACTGGATCTCAGAGACACCCCGACACCTGGGCATGTGCCCCAGCTGGGAGAGCTGGAGCTGGCACTGCCCCTTTCCCCTGCACAGCTCATGTATTGTGCAGGCTCTTACTATGGGCTGCGGCTGGGACGACGGGGTGTTCTGCGGGTTCAGCTGTGCGTTGGGCCCTGGCCCAGGCCCCGGTCCTGGCCCAGGCCCCGGCCCTGGCACTGGCTGCTGGTTGCCTGGGATCAGAGGAGGAACACTGGTCTGGCGATGCAGGATTTTCTAAAGTAGGAAGGAGAAAGGAATTCTTTTCCACTGCCACTCCACAAAGGGTACCACCAATATCTTCCCAACCCCAGATGAGCAGCAAGGGACAAACCAGCGCAATCTCCGGGTCAACGATCCTCATGACCACCTGGGCCTGCAGCAGTGCATAAGCCAGCTGTGGGTTCTGGAGCAGCATGTTCCTGGCTTCTTGGGGGCTGTTCTGGACACACAGCTGAGAAGACAGGCATTGATCAGAGCTCTGACAAGGTGTGACAGCGGCTGGGAGGGTGTGGGCAGTGGCGAGAGGAGCTGCGCTCACACAGGGAGCATGGCCCTCCTGCACTCACCTTCATCTGCTTCATCAGCTCAAACATCTGCTCGGGTGGCAGGCTGGCCACTGCCCGGCTGATGGACTCGGGGGCATCCTCTGGGTTGACAGGGTCCCCATAGGGCGACTCTATGATGGGTGCACCTGTGCCCAAGCCTGCAATACAGTTGGCGACTTTGTACTGCAACACGAACAGTGAATGTATGGGGCTCATCAGGAGGGGAGCACAGCCCATCAGGGAGAAAAGGAGGCAGCAAAACCAGGGAGACCTTAGGAGGAATTTCTGCACAGAAGGGGTGATTAGGCATGGGAACAGGCTGCTCAAGGGGGTTGTGGGGTCACTACTCCTGGACTGGATGTGGCATTTAGTGCTCCAGTCTAGTGGATGCACTGATGTTTGGTCAAAGGTTGGACCATGATCTTAGAAGCCTTTTCCAACCTAAATAATTCTGCGATTCTGTGGTCATCTGGGAGCAAAACCACAGAGCTAAGCCCATGCATCCCTTTGGGGAACTACTCAGAGCTACTAACTACACCCCTCAGAGCAGGTCAGCTCTGCCAGCCTGGCATTAGGGACATGCCCTGCAGTGCTGCCAAGGCGAGGCCCAGCGTGAGACCCCAAGCCCAACTCACTCTTGAGCTCCTCCTTGTTCTTCTCGCTGGCGGCGTTGTCGACGCGCAGGGCCCTGCCGCTGAACTCGCGCCCGTTGAGGTTGCGCATGGCGCTGAGCGCCGTCTCCTGGTCCTGGTACTCGCAGAAGCCATAGCCCTTGGGCTTGCCAGTCTCCCTGTCGTACACCAGCCTGGCAGGGAGGAGAGCACCGCCGCTGCTGAGGGCAGCGTGGGCACCCTGCTGCGGCCACGGCTCCCGAGGGGACGCCGGGATAAGAGCCCACAGGAGTGCTGGGGGCAGAGTGAATGCTCCCAAGTCAGCCCAAGGCACATAGCAGCTGGGCCGAGGCCAAAGCCAAGGGGCCTGCTGGCTCCTGGCATGGGTGTTCCCAAAGCTGGTGTGCAGGAAGCACAGCAGTGCCAGCTCTGTGCCCGCCATGAGCCCACGAGGCACGGAACGGGACTGGCTGCTCCTGGAACTCCCAAAACCTTAACTGAGAGCTCTCCAGGGCCAGGTGCCAAGCCTGGAAAAGACCTCTGAGAGGCACAAGGATGGGAGCAAGCAGCAGAGCCTGACCAGACCTGAGCACTTATCAGCCCCAGCAAGGAGGCTCTTCCAGCCCAGAGCTGTGTGCCCATGTCCATCTGCTGTGCCTGGGCCATTGTGCTCCATCTCCAGGTGACCCTGGCACAGCCACTCAGTCCCTCTGCCCTGAGCACAGCTGGCACAGCCTCACAACCCCTGCAGATGTTACGCTGCTCTGCCTGAAGACAGAGCCTTGAGGGGGCCCGGGGAGGTTCAGATGGGATATGTGGCAAAGTTTCTTCGCCAAAGCGATTGTCAAGCATCAGGACAGGCAGCCCAGGCAGTAGCAGAGTCACCATCCCTGGAAGCAACCGCAAGGTGTGTGCATGTGGCATTTGGAGACAAGGTGGGCTTGGCAGCGCTGAGGGAACGGTCGGGCTGGATGGTTTTACAGGCCTTTCCCAATGCTAAGGATTTAGAAACCCACGGTTCCAAGGCCGGCTCCGCGGAGCCCGCAGGGCTCGGTCTGCGCCGAGCAGGGGGACCCGGGGGAGGCCTGCGGCCGCTCTCACCTAAAGCTGACCACGGGCCCAACCTCCGAGAAAATGTCCTTCAGCTGTTCCTCCGTGGCCTCATACGGGATGTTCCCCACTGCGGAGACAGACGGTGCCGCCGGTCAGCGCGGCGGATACCGGCCCCGAGGGCGAGGGGGGAAAACCCGCCGGCCCCCCGCCTGCCCCTGACCGTCCCTGCCCCTTTCCCTTTGCAGGTGGCGGTTCCGCGGCCTCACCGAACACGGAGCGCAGGGAGCGATCCACGGCGGGGTCCCGCACCGACAGCCCCGCCATCGCGCCGCCCGCACCGCTTCCGCTCCGCTCGCCAACCGTCCCCCAGCTTCCGCTTCCGGCCCGCAGCACGCACGGCAGCGGTGCTCTTAGGAAGCGCTCCGGCGGGAAACGCGGCACCTGCGGGAGCGGCGTGGGCATGCCGGGATTCTCCGGCACCCCCAAACGGGGCTCTGCGGCCTCGGGAATCCCCCGGCACCGAGAGCTGGCCTCCGGGACGCCGTTTCGGGCACCGGCCCCGAGGCACAGCTCCTAGCGAGCCTGGCACCGCCTGGGGCCCGGCAGGATGGAAGCCGCGGACGTCCCCATCCCTGTCCCCGTCGGTGTCCCTGCGCTGGCCACAGAGCGGAGGTTCGCCCAGCGCCTCAGGTGAGCGGCAGTGGGACCGAGGGGCAATGGGAACCCTGTGCTGCTCCGGCAGGACGGTCACAGGGCCAGCCCTACAGCAGGAGGCTCTGCGGGGCTGGGACGGGCCTGAGCACGCCGTGCCTTGCAGGGAATGTCTGGAGGACGAGCGGCTCCTGGACGGGCGCTACCAGCTGCAGCGGGTGCCAGGGGGCCGCGTGGCCCTGCCTGTGCTGCAGGAGAAGCTCTCCCAGCTCCGCCTGCCCCCGGAGATGCCTTGTGAGCTGCTCCGGATCCAGGTTGGCAGGGCTGCCTTGCCCTGAGCGCTCCCCGGGGCGGTGGGCGCTCAGCCCCCCGTGCCACGGCCCTGCTGCAGGACCCTGTCCCCTCCAGGGCCGCCCGCCGGCGCTCGCCTGCCCAGAGGCTGCGGGATGAGCTGCGGCGGCTGCTGGCTGCGAGCTGGACGGAGGAGCTGGAGCGGGATGTGCCGCGCGCCTGGCAGCGGCACGGCGACCTGGTCCTGCTGGGCGAGGACAGCTTCAAGGCTGCGCCCTGGGAGAGGCTGGGTGAGGGCGAGCAGGGCCTGCCTGCCCCGGGCCTGCCCGCGGAGCTGCCCGCATTCCCCGCAGCTCCCATCTCACATCAGGGGATGGTGCCTTGCAGGCTCGGCGCTCTGGGAGACGGTGGCCGCGGCTTTGGGGGCTCGGCGGGTGGCCAGGCGAGGACGGGTGATGCCGGATGGGATGCGGACCCCCAGTGTCACCCTGCTGCTGGGCCAGCACGGCTGGGTGGAGCACGTGGACAATGGGATCAGGTGGGCAGGAGCTGCGGGATGTGTCTGGTGTCGGGAAGGGACTGCCCTCACCGTCTGGGCGGGGTCTTCCAGGTACACCTTCGACGTGACCAAGTGCATGTTCTCCCCGGGCAACATCACCGAGAAGCTGCGTGTGGCCTCCCTGCCCTGCGCCGGGGAGGTCCTGGTGGATCTCTATGCAGGTAACAGGGATGGTGGAGGGGCAGAGCAGGTACTGATGTCATCCAGGTAGACATGAAATGTCATTTCCAGCTTGGAATGAAAAATACTCAGGCTTAGAGCCCCTGTCTTGTCTGTGAGCACTTCAGCTGCTCTGACACTGCTGTCCTGCCTATGCTCCTGCAGCCTTTGGACATTAAAGATGTCCTGTACTCAGGTTCTGTACCTAGTTCTGGTTTGGGGAATCATTTGGATCCAGGGAAAAAACTTGCCACTGTTTGTGCTTAAGGAGGTTAGTGCTTGCAATTTGCGCCACGCCGAAAGGACATGGCACCCACAAAACTGCCCTGAGTTTATCAAACTAAATGGTAATCTGGACACTTCTGCAGAGCCGGACAGGTCTCAACCTGATGGCCAAAGACTGAAGGCAAAATAACCTCCTCTAAACATTTTTCAAGGCAGATTTTGCTTTTGCAGAAGAGGGAGGGATAAATTTCCATTTTTCCAGTGTTTGGGCTTTTTCTAACCCAGAGCAAAGCAGACTTGGAGAGCCAGGGTAGCAATGTGCATCCTGCCTTGCCCTCAGGGAGGAAGGGAGGAGTGTGGATCTCTGGAGGTCCCTGCCCTCAGCCACTGCCACCTCCTGCCTGCAGGTATCGGCTATTTCACGCTGCCGTTCCTGGTGCACGCGGGAGCCGCCTTTGTCCACGCCTGTGAGTGGAACAGCCACGCCGTGGAGGCGCTGCACAGGACCCTGCTGCTGAACGGGGTGCGGGATCGCTGCCACATCCACACCGGGGACAGCCGGCAGGTGAGCGCTGCCGCCTGGCCGCGGCCCCCTCCCCGCTGGCATCCCCTCACCTCCTCTCTCCTCCCAGCTGCAGCTGCGGGATGTGGCAGACAGGGTGAACCTGGGGCTGATTCCCAGCTCGGAGCAAGGCTGGCCGGTGGCCTGCCGCGTCCTGAAGAAGGACACGGGTGGGGTTCTCCACATCCACCACAACGTGGAGGCTCCTCGCGCGCCGGCCCCGCCGCAGGCCACGGTGCTGCTGGCTGAGCGCGGCTCTCCGGAGGCAGCCAGCCCGGGGGGAGAGGCACAGCACCCAGCAGAGGACGGTGGGGAGGAGATGCTGGGGGCCAAGCTCAGACCCGAGTGGCAGAGGTGGGCTGAGGCCGCGGCCGGGCGGATCCAGGGGCTGCTGGCAGAGCTGCACGGGCGGCCGTGGCGCACCAGCGTCCTGCACATCGAGGCGGTGAAGTCCTACGCACCACACGTGCAGCACCTCGTGCTGGACCTCGAGTGCCGCCCAGTTTAGCAGGGCACGGGCACCGCTGGGGCTTCAGCTCCCATGGAAGGGTGGTATCAAGCACCAGGGGCAGGGAGATGCTACCAGCAGTGTCCTGCTGCCAGCCTGGATGTGCCTTATGTCCCCTAGTTCTCAGGTGGCAGCACTGCCCAGCAGTGCCTCCGCGTGCCCAGGACACCCAGGGTTGTGCTCTCATGGCAGATCCCTTCAGGATCCAGACAAGGATGGAGCAAGCTGGGGCTCAGGGTGTCAGTGTTCTGCCCTGGTTTTGCCAGTCGCTGCCCAGGTCTTGGACACGTGGTCACATCTTGAGCCCCATTTTGAACACAGGAGAGACCACAGTGCTGAGAAGTCTTGGGTTCTTGCTGGGTTTGTTTCAGCAGGTCAGGGACAAGCTTTGTGCTTGTATATACCAGCATGCTTTTTTAATGTACTGGAAACAAGTCTGTTCATCTCGTTTTCTTCCTATCTTTTTTTCTGAAATAAAGCTATTTCTCGCCACCTCTTGCTGGTGTCCAGTTAAAATGTGAACACTGTTGCAAGTGTGGGGGTCTGGCCCGGGGACTTTGGGGCCAGATCTGCCCCTCAGACAGATTTTTTCAGCCTAGGGTGGTGTGTGGAGGGGCTCAGGGAGCAAAGCCTCTGTGGCATTGTCTGCCTGCAAACCAAAAGCCCTCTGTATATTTATTGTGCACTCCCGACAGAGCAAACCCCTGCCCCATGAGAAAGCTCCCGCTGGCCCTTTGATGTCTCCGTGGCTTTTTCCACTGTGTCAGTGTCCCATCGCTTCCCACAGGGCTGGGAGCCTCTGGCTCTCCCGTCCCTGGGGTGCGGCCGAAAGTGTGGGCAGAGCCGCGTCCTCTCGTTTGCCTTGGGGCTGCACCCAGGCCTCCCCCGCTGTCCCGCGTGGTGAGAAACCACATCCCCACGGGTGGAGCCCCACGCCTCGTCCGGCCGCGTGTGCTCAGGGTTACCGGGTGCCTGTGCTGGGGGACGAGGCGCCCTGCGGGGACCGTATCTCTGCTACGAAGGACAAGGGCAGCGGCTGGAGCCTTGCGGCGGGAGGACACCACGGCCCCGGCCCCGGGGCTCCTCCTTGGGGCTGCCGGGGGGGACCCCGCAGTTCGGGTGTCGGTGCGCTCTGTGCTTTTCGGGAGAAGATGCCCACCCAGCCAGGGCCATGGGGCACCGGACCCCGCCCTGCCGAGCGGGGGAAGGGGCTGGAGGGAGCGGGCACCGCCTCCCGCACGGGCCGCCCCGTCGGAACGGCAGGTGCGGCCGGAGCGGCTCCTTTAAGGCACCGGCACCGCCTTCCCCTCGCGGCTCCCCCCTCCCGCTGCCGGGAGGCGCCGGCCGGAGCCGCGGCAGGTACCGGGAGGCTCGTGCGATCGGGAGGCGCTCCGCTGGCGGGGGTACCGAGGGTTCCTCCGCGGACGGGGGAGGACGGGGATCCCTCGGCTGGTGGGGAGTCGGGAGGAGCCAGGGGTCCCTCTATGGTCCCTCTGTGGTCCGGGAGTCGAGCCGCGGTGTCCCGGGGCGGGGGCAGTTCCCAGCCCCGGTGGCCGCGCTGAGCGC
>WAAG01086821.1:51570-65743 GCA_013390105.1 Tichodroma muraria | reverse complement strand
GGGGCGGCTCCTTCCTGCCGGGGCTGCCCGCGGGTGCTGGGCGTCAGCCCGGTCCCACGGAGCCGGCTGAGGTCACCGGGGCGGCGGGGCTGGCAGGCGGCCCGAGCCCAGCCCGGGGCAGGGCGGTGGAGACGGCGGGCGGGCCGGTGTCCTGCGTGCCGCGATCCCGTCCAGCCCCAGGAACGGGCACGGGGCACCTCGCGGGGCGGGACCGGCGCTCAGCAGCTGGCATGTCCCTAGCTGGCGTCCGGTGAGGGCCAGCCATCCCGGGCGGAGCGATGTCGGAGGCTGTGGATCTGTCCTTCCTGTCGGACGTGGAGAGGGATTTGATCCTGCAGGTCCTGCAGCGCGACGAGGAGCTCCGCAAAGCAGAGGAGAGGAGGATCAGGTGCGAACGCGGCCGGAGCTGGGCAGGAGCTGGTTCCCTGTGTTGCTCTGGAGGCGGGTGGATGAGTGAGAGTGTGGAGGTCCCCGGGGTGCCGGGGTACCTCTGACAGCTCCTGGTGTCGGGTCTGAGCAGGCGCCTGAAGAACGAGCTGCTGGAGATCCGGCGCAAGGGAGCCAAGCGGGGCAGCCAGCGCTACAGCGAGCGGACCTGCGCCCGCTGCCAGCAGAGCCTGGGCCGCGTCAGCCCCAAGGCCAACACTTGCCGGGGCTGCAACCACTTGGTGTGTCGGGACTGCCGTTCATACAGCCCCAGCGGCTCCTGGCGCTGCAAAGTCTGCACCAAGGAGGCGTGAGTAGCCAGGACAAGTGGCAGGCACATTCTGTACATGCCTCCCGTCCCCTTCCTCTTCTCAGTTGCCTCAGCTTGATGCCTCATGGCCAGCCTTTCCTAACCTGGCTGGTCCTCTCCAGTGCAGGGGAGCTTGCTCTGCTGTTGCTCCTGGAGAGGGTTCCCATGGTTAGGTGATGAAGAAATGGGTCATACCCCACTCTTGTGCCTCCTTTGTGTCCACCCTGCTCCTTCACCCCCCTGATTTGACTGCAGCATCCCCCTGTGCCCCTTGCACAACCTGTGTTTCAAGCATCAAAGGTTTCCTCCCTTTTGGCCTCCCGTGTCCTACAAAAACTTGGCTTGCTCCCATATTTACTGATGATGTAGCTGAGCCTGTCAGCTGCCCAGTGAATTGTCTCTGGCCAGTCACCTGCTGATTTTGCCCATTGTGTGTGTGTTCTTGGGTTGTGGCAGCACTGAGGGTGGGTTGGGGCACAGCGGAGAGCCCCCACTGCCCCTGAGTGCCCCCACCACCCCCTGCCCTGCAGTGAGCTGAAGAAGACGACGGGTGACTGGTTCTATGATCAGAGGGTGAACCGCTTCGCCAACCACCTGGGCAGCGACATGGTGCGGCTGTCCCTGCGGCACAGGCCGACAGGTAGGGGTACCACAGCAACGCCGTCTCCCACAGCCCAGCCGTCTGGGGTGCTCCAGCTTTCCCCAGTGCACCTCTGCCCAGTGTGGAGCTGGATGGGAGCAGCTCCTGCTCCAGGCAATGAGCTTGGAGCAATGTTGCTCCTGATGCCTCTCTCCTTCCAGCCAACAAAAGAGAGACTGTGGGACAAACCCTCCTCCAGAAAGCCCAGCTCAGCGAGCCTAAAAGCTCCTCTGTAATCCGGCAGCCGAGCCCCCCTGCACCCCGGGAGGGGTCCAGGTAAGAATCCCTGCTGTTCCCCATGCTCCAGGCACCAGCTCTCATCTGCTGCAGGTTTGAGAGGAGTCTGCTGCCCCACGCGGCTCATCGGTGGCGCAGAAGCTCTCTCAGACCGACCTCCTCGCCAAACAGGACATACCTGTGGTTTTGCTTGTCTACAGTTTGTTTCCAGATGCCTCAGACCCTCGGGATGGCAAAAGCGACACAGAGTCCATGGAAAACATGAGCCTGGACAGCTACAGACCTAGTCCTGGTGATGTGGGGGGCAGGTGAGAGGATCCCAGGGTGGGTTGTTCTTGGCAAGACTGGCTGGCAGAGGATGGGACCTTCATCTGAAGTGTGTTTTTCTCAGTCTAGTGAGGGGAAGCTGGCTCCTCTGGCTGGGCTGAAGCCTGTCCCTGGGCAGAAAGGTGGTCTGCTCCCAGGCTGCTACAGGCAGCTCAAGTGGCACTTTCTGGCCAGCACTTGCTCTGCCAGCTGTGCTTGTGGCCTGGGACAGACCTTTCTGTGTCTGCCACAGGAGGAACTCCCCGGAGAGAGCCATCCCTGGAAAACAGGTTGTTGTGCCAGCAGGACCTGCTTCCTCCAGCCTGACTCTCCCTCTGCGCTCCAAAAGCGCGTTCTCCGACGGACGGGTGCGTGACGCTGCTCCAGCAGGCTCAGCCCTGTCCTGGGGCATGGGGCTGGGCACCCCACAGGGCTCCTAGCCCTGCCCTGCTCTGAAGGGACTCTTTCTGCCCAGGATGCCGCTGTGGGGACCCGCAGCAGCACCTTGGTGGACGAGCACGAAACAATATTCAAGAAGAACCCCCGGCGGGTGGCGAGGCCTGCGGGTGAGAGATGTGCGGGTGCTGCGAGTTTGGGTGCCAGCAGGTCGGGAGTGGGCAGCTCCTCCTCCCTGTGCTATGAAGGGCTTTCAGTGCAGATGGGAGAGGCTGGGGCAGCCCCTCGTGTGAGGGAGCAGCAGGGCTCTGCTAGTCCTGCCCCGTGCCGCTGCCTCCCGCTCACCACCTCTCGTGCAGACTACACCAAGTCCGTGATCGACCTGCGCCCTGAGGACCTTGTGGGGGAAGGCGGCTCTTTGGGGGACAGGAGCAAGTCAGTCCCTGGCCTCAACACGGAGCTGGTGAGACCCTCAGAGTGCCACGGAGATGGCTGCCAGCTGGAGGAGCGGGGTGTCCGTCCGTGCCCGACTGCTCCCCACACAGGTGGCTTGTGTCTGCCTTGCAGGAGGAGGAGGAGGAGGACATCGATAACCTGGTGGAGATCCACCGGCAGCGGGTGGCCCGGGGCAGCATGCGCAGTGGCACCTCCTCGGTGAGTTCCGTGGTGTGGCTGTGCTCTGCTCCACTGCAGGGACAAGTGATGGAGAGGGGCAGTGCCGATGAACCAGGTGGGAGGGAGGCAGGGCAGGCAGCTCCTGGAGGGAAGGGGTAAGAGCCTTGGGGGGGGGGCTTCTTCCCCTAGAAGGTAATCAAAATGCAGAGACTCAGCTCTGTTCCAGGGAGCTGTGGGTGGGTGGGAGGCACATGTGGCCATCCCCAGCCACGGGGAGGTGAGGGGGGCTGTGCAGAAGAGGCACAGGGAGTAGCCTTGCTGAGGATGAAGAGGGACTGCCAGGTGGTCCTGTGCCTCAGCTCAGTCCTGCCTTGTCTTCCAGAGCACGCTGGGGAGCATGGTCAGCATTTACAGTGAGGCCGGCGACTTCGGCAGCGTGGCTGTCACCGGGGGCATCTCCTTCTCCCTGAGCTACGAGCAGAAGACACAGACCTTGTTCATTCACGTGAAGGAGTGTCGCCAGCTGGCCTATGGGGACGAGGGCAGGAAGCGCTCCAACCCGTGAGAGCCAGGGGGCCATGGCTGCTGGCACCACTGGTGGTGCCCAGCTGGGTTGTGGGGTGCCCACCAGAGATGGGAGCTGTAAGTGGGAGGGTCCTGGTGAGGCAGAAAGTCTGGGGTTGGCCATGGGAGCTTGGAGGATTTATTGTGGGGGGACCTTGTTGAATTGAAGTGCTGCCTGTTCTCCCTTCAGGTATGTGAAGACCTACCTGCTGCCTGACAAATCCCGGCAAGGGAAACGCAAGACGACCATCAAACGCAACACTGTCAATCCCCTGTACAACGAGCTGCTGAAGGTGAGTGGGGATGGGCTGGGGTGCAGGTACCCAGGGGATGCTGCTGGAACAAGCAAGGGGAGGGGTGAGCTCCTTACCCTGCAGTGCGGTGTCTGCCAAGGACCCGTGTCCAGAGACTGCACCCTGAAAACTGCAAAATCCCTGCACTCCCAGCTCTGCTCTGGCTGTGCTGCCAAGCCCCAGTGCCACAGTGGGGTGGAGGCACAGCTGCAGATGTGACTGTGTCACAGGATATGTCCCTGGTTCCTGTGGCATTCCCCAGAGCAGAGGCATCCTGCTCACCCTGAGTGTTTCCTTCCAAGGTGAAGGCTTCCTGGCCCCGGGAGGCACGTTACAGTGGCAGGAGGGAGGGCAGCATGCCACAGGGGCAGAGATAAGGCAGTTCTGGACCCCAGGGCAGAACTACTTGGCACTGCCCTTCACCATCCCTGCTGGCTGACTCTGTCCCTGAGTCTGGCAGCGCACCTCTGAGGCCAGACACTCTTGCACAGGAGGAAGTGAGAGCTGTGGTTTGGTTTTTAGGCTCCCACAGCCAGGTTTGCTGAGGTCTTGTGCTCTGACCACCTGAGGCTCGGTGCTGAGCTCTGCTTGTGGTGGGATGGCCAGATACCATGGGCCCTGGCTCCAGAGACCAGCTGCTGGGAGAGCACAGGCTCCTGCACCACTGCCCTGGGACTCTGAGCTTTCAGCAGGCGTGGAAAGAAAGAGGAGCAGGCTCCTGTGCGCATCCATTGCTTCTCAAACCTGTCTTCTCTCGTGCTCATGAGCTGTAGCTGATGGAATTTGCCAAGCCTGCCCCTGTCCTCTGCTGCCTGCTCACCAGTGGTTTTCCCCTCTGTCCCCAGTATGAGATTAACAAGTCCCTGCTGCTGGCGAGGACGCTGCAGTTCTCGGTGTGGCACCACGATCGCTTTGGCCGCAACACGTTCCTGGGGGAGGTGGAGGTGCCACTGGATGCCTGGAACTTCGAGAGCCACCTGGAGGAGTTCCTACCCCTGCATGGCAAGGTGTGCCCCTGCCAGCACAGCCCTGCTGCCCACAGCCTCCCTTGCCTGGTCCTGTTGGGGTATATCTCCTGTTGTGGAGATCTCAGCTGAGCATTGCCAAAAGGCTTGTGCCAAATCAAACATTTGGGGATACGGAAACCCCAGACGCAGCAGTGCTGTTGCAGTGAAAAAGGGCAGATCTTCTGCCTTGAGCCTAACTTCCCTCCTCCTTGTCAGGTGATTGGGCCAAAATAAGATCCCAAAGGAGCTGGGTTACACTGGTCATGCTGGGGAGAGTTTGCAGGCACTTGTGCCAGCTCAGCCATATCTGGGAGATGTCAAGTCCTTTGTCCCAGCCTGGGGAGATGCTGCACACCAGGCTGTGACTGTGTGTGCTGTGGCTTCTCTGCAGTGGTTGGTAATTCTCACCTCTTTGCAGATTGGGGCAGATGTTGCTGGTCTCCACCAGTACAAGGGGGAGCTGGTTGTCTCCATGAAGTACATCCCATCTGCCAAGCATCCTGGGGCTGGGAATAGCAGGAAAGGTAAGTGCTGAAGCTCCAGGATCAGTGCGTAGCCCTGCAGGACCATGCAGGCTGGCTCTGGATGGGGTCTCGGGTGATGTCACTGCAGCCTTCTCCTCTGCAATGCCTGCAAAGCTGCTCTGGGTCAAGGCAGATCTGGCTGTCCTCAGGCTGCCCAAACCATCTCAGTACTTCCCTGGGACTGGACCAGGCTTGACCGTTGGGCCCTTCATGAAGCAATTTTATCTGCCTTTGCCTCAGCAGGCAAGAGGAGATGTCAGTCCAGGCTCTGCACCTACCTCTGGGATGAAGGGTGTTCAGCAGGAATTCTCCAGAAGTTTGCAGTGGTAGAAATTAAATTTGATTAATTTCTACTGTGTTGGGTTTTTCCTAGGCAAAACAGGGGAAGGTGGTGAGCTCCAGGTCTGGATCAAAGAAGCCAAGAACCTCACAGCAGCCAAGTCCGGGGGGACCTCAGACAGCTTTGTCAAGGGGTGAGTGAGGGCCCTGGGGCAGGGGGCAATGAAGACACTATCCTCCCTGGCTGTGTTCCCAAAGCTGCTGGGGGACCTGGGGGAGGGCTCCTTGCACGGTGTCATGGTCCTTCTTCCTGAGCCGTGCCAGGACAGGTGGGAAGCAGGGCTCCAGGCCAGGTCCTGTGGTGCTGAGGTGCCCCAGCCCCCAGAGCAGGAGGCAGTTGCCTGTGCGCCGCTAACCAAGGGGCTGCTTCCCCCAGCTACCTCCTGCCACACAAAAACAAAGCCTCCAAGAGGAAGACGCCTGTGGTGAAGAAGACCCTGAACCCTCATTACAACCACACCTTCGTCTACAACGGCATCAGCCCCGAGGACCTGCAGCACATCTGCCTGGAGCTGACGGTGTGGGACCGGGAGCCGCTGTCCAGCAACGACTTCCTCGGGGGTGTCCGTCTGGGGGTGGGCAACGGTGAGGAGCCCGCGGGCCCATCAAACCGGGCAGCAGCAGCCTCGCTGGGGCTGCTGTGCTGCGGGCAGGAGGCTGCTCCAGCTGTGACTTTTCCCGTCCTTTTCCCAGGCATGAGCAACGGGCAGGCTGTGGACTGGATGGACTCCACGGGCGAGGAGCTGAACCTGTGGCAGAAGATGTGCCAGTACCCGGGCTCCTGGGCGGAGGGGACGCTCCAGCTCCGCTCCACCATGGCCAAGCTGAGGCTGTAGGCTGTGGCACCAGGACTGGCACCACTCTTGGGAGCCACACTTGCTGCACAGCCTGGTAAGGCTGCCAAATATGTGTTGGTTGTTTTTTTTTTCCTTATACTTTAATAAACAGGACCTTCTCTAAACAGGCTTGAGTAGAAAGTCTTCTTGGCCTAGCTTTGTTTAAAGGATTTTTCTCTTGTCATAAGCCTTGTACCAGATTTCAAGCTGAACTGGAGTTCTTGTGGACCCTCCCTTCTTCTCCCCCAGGCAAAATACTTTGAAATGTCATTGTGGTTTTATTTCTTCCCATTCTTTTTCCTACAACCCCGTTCTCTCCTTGTCCTCTCCACCCTCTTCCCCATGTGCAGCCCAGCCCCAGCTGCAGCACTGAGTCAATGGAACTGTGTGGGGTCAGCCTGGGGGGGTTGCGTATTGTTGTCTCCAGGAAACATTTGTTTCCCAGGCTTCTCACTGACACATGTGCTAACACTGACTTTTTATACAAATTTATTTATTTCAAGTTAGTATTCTACTGCCAAAGCAGTTCCCAGAAAGGGTTCCCCGTGGGTGGTGGGAGAGAGGGTGAGTGGCAGACGAGATGGCAAGCCCTTTAGGGTGGACTGCACGCTGGCTGGCTGCTATGGGCTCTGCTGAGCGTGGGGCCATTTGCTTTTAATAAGGGCTTTCAGAGTGGGAGGCATCGGGTCCGGGCTGTGCACAGGGTGAGCCGTGGGGAGGCTGAAGCTGCTGTGTTAGAGGCTGTCGCAGTGCTGGCCGGCCTGCCCCCCCTGCTCTGTGCTCTCCTCTGGCTCCCCGGCTCCCCCCTGCCCCGGGATTTGAGCAGGGGCACTCCAGTGTCTCCCGCCAGGGTCTTGGTTGGGCTGAACCATGCCCCAGCTGGAAACAGCTCCTGGCTGCTGGGCAGTGGGACACTGCTGGCACACAGTCCCTGCTCCCCTCTGTGTGCCAGAACAGCCAGGGAGGGGCTCCCCTTCCCCGGAGGTCCTTGGCACCCTGCTCCTCCTCTACAGTGGGCGACTAGAAAAGCAGAAAGGAAGGTGTCCGTCCCCGGAGGGCAGCGGCGGGCGTCTCCCCGGCGCTGGCTCACTCGCAGGGGTCCCCGCTCTGTGCCCGCCTGGCCGCCTCGCGCTCGCTCAGCAGGAAGGTGTCGATGAAGACGAAGAGCTCGTCGGGGCTGACCGGGGAGATGTAGCGCTCGCGGTCGGTGCCTGCCTTGTCCAGCAGCACCGCGTTGAAGTGGGAGCGCGTGAGGTGCAGGAAGCGCCTGCAGGGGCAAGGAAGGTCGCTGCTCAGGGCTTGCACGGAGGGCTGAGCCTGCCCACCTCTTGCAGCCATGCTCAGGTCCTTCTGGAGTGGGGGCTCCCGCCTCTTCCTCGGGGCTGTGAGCTCTGGGAAGCTCTGGTGGCACTGCATTCGGACTTGCAGGGGGTCCCCCCACTGCACGAGCCCCTCTGGTGCAGCAGAAAGGGGTTCTTCATGAACCCAGCTGCAACCTCACGCTTTGCCATTCCTAGAGGCATTCCCATTCCCTGTTCCATTGAACAGCCACCTGGCTCTGCAGGACAGCCCCGCCTCCCCTACCTGAGCTCCTCGATGATGCCAAGGGACAGCCGGTGCTCCCGGATGCGTCCCACCTCGTGTGGGGGCTGCCCCACCAGCTCCACGGTGGTGACATGGCGCAGGTCCAGCCCGCAGGCAGCTTGCTGTGGAGGAGGGGGACGGTGAGGTGGTGCTAGATGTGAAGGTGGGGAGGGGAGCAGCAGGAAGGTCTCCTCACCTGCAGCATGGAGATCTGCATCTTGTAGTAGCGGTTGGAGGGGTCGGGGGCCGAGATGACAAAGAGGCGGCGTTTCTCGTGGAACTGATCCAGCAGGCTGGCGGCCGAATTCACATCTGTGTTGATCTGCATGGCTGGGGCAAGACACAAATGCGTGGGAAGGTGCCATCGTGTCCCCCATCACCCCTTTGACCCATCGAGCAGCATCCCCCAAAGCTCTGGGCATCGCCACGGGCCAGTCCCGCTCTGCCGCCCCACTTACGCGCACAAAGGGGCTGGGAGCCCGTCCACTGCTGCGTGGACTGGCAGACGCGCAGCGAGGTGCCCTGGCGCTCGTAGCCCCCGTCGCACAGGTACTCGCAGGTGGCACCGTAGTTGTTGCCGTCGGAGGTGCAGGAGATGTACCCGTTCTGCGGAGGCTTCAGGACAGGGCAGCGCCTCACTGCAGGGAGGGCGGCTGGGTGAGGGCTCGGGGCGCTGGAGCACAGCCCAGCGGTGGGTGGGCAGGCTGGAGCTGGGGGGGCAGCGAGCGGCCCCGCGGGAGCCCTCTCACCTTGGACGCGGATGCTGAACTTGCAGCTGGCTCGGTTGTAAGCCTGGTCGTGGGCGGTGTAGCGGATCACGTGCTCTCCTTCAGGGAATTCGGAGCCGGGCTCCGGGCCCCGCAGCATCACCCTGTCCCAACAGACGGATTTCTCCATCAGCATCTCGGGCATGGCCTCCAGCCTCGCTGGCAATGCCTGCAGCACCTCTGCCCTCACCTCTTGATGACACCGTCAGCAGAGTCCCTCACGCGGGGAGGGTCCCAGTAGACGGTGGCGGTCAGCTTGCCTGGCTCTGCTATGCGCTCCCGGGAGTCTGGACAGCGGATCTTGGGAGGCTCCATATCTGCCCAGAGGGAGGAGAGGGATTCATGGAACCTATGGATGCCTTGGTTGAGCTATGACAGCGAGGTACCAGCCCCGGTATTGAACCACCCCAGGCACCTCGTAGCCACCCGGACCTGATGTAAAGCCAGCGCTGAGTGCCCCAGTCCCGGGCTGGTGCCTGTGCTTCAGGGCTAGTGGCACTGCGGGGAGCAGCAGAGACAGGGGTCCCAAGGGAGGGAGGTGAGGGAAATGTCCAGGTTGGGTGTGGGTTGACACCTGCAGACACCCTAGGCATGGGTGATGAGCCCCTGCGTGCCCCAGCAGCGAGGGCTGAGAATTTACCTACACAGATCGGCTCGCTCCCGCTCCAGCGCCCATCCTCCATGCAGATGCGGCTCCGGTCGCCCTCCAGCTGGTAGCCGGGCAGGCAGGTGTAGTCACAGCGGGAATCCATCTGCACGCCTGCTGAGCACACGTAGGAGCCCCGCAGCACCGCTGGCAGCACGTGGCACCGGATTTCTGGGATGGAGAGAGCAGACAGGGGAGGGAAGCAGCTGCCGGCCGCGTGAGCGGGCAGAGCACCCAGCACGGGCCCTGCGGGTGCCTGTGGGAGTGCTGGCAAGGTGACACTCACGTCGGCAGTACGCCATCCCCGACCAGTGGCGGTTGGGCAGGCACTGGACAGCACTGGGACCCACCAGCCGGTACCCGCGGGTGCAGCTCAGCTCGCAGCGTGTCCCCAGGCTGCTGCGGTACGAGCTGCCCCGCGGTGAGTAGCAAGTGGCCTCTCCGCGGTGGATGTTGAGCGTGGCGCACCACTGGGGCACTGCGGGAGAGCAGGGAGGTGACGGAGGAATCTGCCACGCCTCAGTTTCCCCAAGAGGACCCACAGGATGGGTTGGGTGCTGTTACCTCGACGGTAATCCAGAGCAGGCTCAGGAGGGTGTTCTTCTGCGTACACCTCGTTGGTGTGACTCTCCAGGTAGTAGCCAGACCCTGGCGAGGAGGGAAGAGACGAGCAGGCTGCAGGGTAGCTCATGGCTGCAAAACGTCCCGCAGCTCCCAAGGAGCAATCCCAGCCCGGCAGACCCTGTCCTTGGGGCTGCTGTCAAGGGTTAACCTGGGCAGACCGCGAGCCCAGTCCCCAGCGACACTGGTGAGTGCTGGCACCCGCCGCAGACTAAACAGCGGCAGCAGCAGCCGTGGCTGTGGCAGGAAACGGGTGCTGGCGCGGAGTGGGCTGGCACCGACCCCCGGTTCGTGCTGCCGGGAAGTCCTTCCACCCGCTCCCATGGCACCGTCACTGCCACGGGGCATCCCAAGGAAGAAAGGAGGATAAGGAAGAAGGAAGAAAGCTGCCCTTTCCTGCCCATCCCCTCACCAAGGAAGGGATGACGAGCACGCTGCCCGGCCGGGGGGTGGTGGTGGGGGTGCAGGCCCTTGCCCGTGCTGCAGGGAAGGATGAAGCTGCTGAAGGGGCTTGGCAGGAGATGCTGGCGCCTCGCCACCCGTGCTGTGCAGCGAGGCCCCGCGGGTGGGGTGAGGACAGCCCCGCGCCATCCCTGCGGGCCGCCCTCTGGCCCGCACCGTGCCTTCACGGGCAAGGTACTGGCCGGTGGGGAGGGAGCCGTGCAGGGGGAGAGAGCTGACGTCCTTCCCCGTGGCCCCTCGGCGCCTCGGCCGGCCGCGGCATTCCCCAGCACTGAGCTCACGTTTCCGCCGCGTTTCCGCTGGCCCCCGCCGGCGCTGCCCCCTCCTCGCCGCCAGCCCACCCCACCGCGCTCCCCTCCGCCGTGGCGGGGATGCTCGGCCGGGGGGGGGACCCCAGCAAAGGCGGCAGCCCCGCCGCGGCTGCACCCAACCTCCCCTTGTCTCTGCTCTGGGTTTTGGGAAGGGGATATCCACCGGGGCCAGTTCCAGCACAAGCCGCGCCGTCACGGGGAGGAAACTCCATTACGAATCTTTCCAAAATGAACTTCACTATGGAGCGGCTCCCCACCGCTTCCCACAAGTGGCCCGCTCTTTTTCACAATGCGTTTATCCTGCTGCCCTTCCCACGCTGCATTGGGCGCCTCGGGGAGCAGAGGAGCAGGGACGGGACCCGTGGGGGCGGCAGTGGCCATGCGTCCGTGACCTGGTGAACAAAGCTGTTTCCCGGGGGGGCTGCCAAGACTCCCGCCGGGGCCCTGGGGACGGAGTGCACCGTGTCCCCGCAGGCAGATGTGCCATTTAGTGGTGATGTTTCCTTCTACTGCAAGTGCTGCCCTTCCCTTCTCACCTGGGGCCAGCTCAGCCCCGGCTGCACTGGGCAGGAGCATCCCCAGGCGTGCTGGCAGCAAGGCCAGGGGACGGGATGGAAGCAGGGAAGGGGGAAAACACCCCAAACAAGGCCTGTGAGCTGGTCGTTCAGCCATGGGGCAGTTGGGACTGTGTGCTTCGTCCAGCAAACATCTGCGGGCCGATGGCCCCCGTGGGAGCAGGAGGGAGTCAGCGGGACACGGCGCTCCCGCAGGCGGGGGTGTGACGGAGCCGGACTGCTTTTCTGCTCCTCCCTGGATGTCTGCCAGCATCCCCTCCATTCCTCCCTGTACCCACAGCTCACCCCACAGGCATCCCACACCTCAGGCACTGATGCTCTCCCGGCATCGCTGTACCCAGGCACCCTGCATCCCTTCCCACCACGAGCCCTCAACGGGAGCAGAACCGCACGGGCTGCCATCCCCAGGAGCCCCGCTGTGCCCGCACACCCCGGCACTCACCTTCGTGCCACGTGGATGACACCAGCCTGGCAAGGACAACCAGCAGGACGGGGGCTGCCTCCTGCGCCATCCTGGGGAGCCGGGGGGCTGCGGCGGGCAGCCCACCTGCCGTGCTGGGTGCCGGAGCAGCCGTGAGCCCTGGCGAGGGTGGAGAGGAGCTGCAGGCAGGATGCCGGCCCCCTCTGTCGCCTTGTCACTGCACAGATGTCTGTCCCTCCTGCCTGGCCGCTCTGCTTGTGCTGAGCAAACTTACTTTCCCCCTTGGCTGCCCATCCCAAACATTCAAAAGCCGTGAGTCAGGCCCAAAATGATGAGATTGTAAAAAATAATAAATCCCAGGATCGCCCCTTTTCCAACGCGCCTCCTGCTTCTCCAGGGCTTTAAAAGGTTTTGAGAGGTTTTCTTCTGCATGCAGGAGAGCCAGGAGCCTGTTTAGATACAGGAGAGAGCCAAACCGAGCGTGTGCCAGCCCTGACGGGCTCCGGGAACGGGGGGCCTGCAGGGACGAGCACAAAACCGCAGGAGCCCGGTCCCCTTTCCCACCTCTTGCCAGGAGGGAGGGAGAGACCCTGCTGCAGACGGAAGGCTCCGAAACCGCTCCCGAGGCAAGCGCTTCCAGCTGGGGTCTGTTCCCGGCCGCAGTTCGGCCCCCGCGGAGGGGGGCAGAGGTACCGCAGCGCCTTTGTCAGGACCCGCGGTGTCGGGGGCAGGACAGGAGCTGGAGCCACCTGGGGTTTGGGCTCTGGAGCGCGGGACCGCGAGGGCAGCGGAAAGCGAGGGTTGAGCGTGGCACGGACAGGTAGGAGCCCTCGCGTGGGGTGTGTGCAGGGGGGCCGTGCTGCTGTCTCAATGGGCTAATTCTGTGGCGGCCAGGCTGGTGAGTGCGCTAGTTAATAACACGCTGTCCTGGGCAGGAGCGGGCAGCCGGGAGGCCCCGTGCGGGGCTGCTGCTGCCGCTTGTGGGAAGCCCGCAGCCCCCCGCAGCCCGGGGACATCCCCGGGAGGGCTCACGCCTCAGTGGGCAGGAAGCCCGGAGCTTGTTGGCGTGGTGGTGGTGCCATGTGCTGGGGCACGGGGTGGCTGTCCCGCTGGACACCTGGACAGGGTGTGGGGCACGCCAGGGCTAGAGCAGGAGAGCAGGGACTGGCTGGCACCGCGCAGGAGGTGGCACGGGACAGGCAGGGGGTGGCACCGGGGAGGCAGGGAATGATGGCGTGGGTCGGGTCAGGGGTGGCACAGGGTAGCACGGGGCAGGCGGGAGGTGGCAGCGGGTGGCACCAAGCAGATAGGAGGCGGCATGAAGCAAGCAGGGTGTGACACCGGCAGGCGGTGGCACAGGGGAGGCAGTGGGTGGGCTGGAGAGAAGGTGCCACTGGCTAAGCAGGGAGTGGCACCGGACAGGGGGTGGTAGGGATAGGTACGGGGTGTCACGGGCTCGACAGCAGATAACACCGGACAGGTCGTGACAAGGGCAGGCAGGAGGTGACACTGGACGAGGGGGCGTCACAGGGCAGGGGGTGGCAGACGGGGTGGCNGTCCCGCCCCGGTCCCGCCCCGGTGCCATCCCGGCCCCGCAGTCGCCCCGTGTCGGCCATGGCGTCCCCATCGCGGCGGCTGCAGACGAAGCCGGTGATCACCTGCCTCAAGAGCGTCCTGCTCACCTACACCTTCGTCTTCTGGGTGAGCGCCCGCCCTTCCCCCGCGACAAGTCGCGGCTGCGCCGCCCTGTCGCGATAGTCGCGAGCCACTGCGGCTTTCCCCTCTCCCCACCAGGTGTCGGGCATTGTGCTGCTGGCTGTGGGCATCTGGGGTAGGGTGAGCCTGGCCGTCTACTTCTCCCTGTTGGACGAGAAGGCCACCAATGTCCCGTTCGTCCTGGTGGGCGCTGGCACTGTCGTCGTCCTCCTGGGCACCTTCGGCTGCTTCGCCACCTGCCGCGGCAGCACCTGGATGCTCAAGCTGGTGGGTGGCCTGGGACAGGGTGGGATGGAGCCCCATCCTCTCCTGATCCATCCCGACCCGTCCTGATCCATCCCAAAACATCCCATCCTATTCCTGTCTGATCCCATCCCTACCCCATCCCCTCCTGTCCTACCCCATCCTGTCCTANGCGCCCCCTGCGGGAGGAGAGGGGAAGAGCACCGCGCCGGCTGGAGCGCTCGGCCATTTCCGTGAGCGCTCGGGCACCTCCGGCGGGGGCGGGACCGGGCCCGCTCGGGGGCGTGTCCGGGGCGTGTCCCCGAGGCCCCGCCCGCCCCGGTCCCGCCCCGGT